>CM077224.1:33017457-33027457 GCA_039654775.1 Spinibarbus caldwelli
TGTTGAGATAGAGAATTGGTGGGTTTTTGTTAAATGTGAGCCAAAATCATCACAATTAAAAGAACCAAAGACTTAAACTACTTCAGTCTGTGTGCACTGAATTTATTTAATACAGGAGTGTCACAATTTGAGTTGAATTACTGAAATAAATGAACTTTTCCACGACATTCAATGATTGCAGATTTTAATGACTGCCTGTTATTAATGGCTGCCTCTGTCATTTTTCTCTCTTTTTTTTTCAGCTGTATAGTTCATTTGACTTTGGCCGAAAGTGGCAGCTGATTCACGAGCGAGTAACTCCGAACCGCTTCTACTGGTAGGTGATACTGTCACAATCACACCTCATCTCCATTTCTCACACGATGTCACTAACTTACAATTTTATGGGTGAACAAGGTGAGTTTAGTTGAGTGCTGGTTGATATTGATATGTTCGTGATATGTGGAACGAGTTTGAGCAATTGAGAAGATGGATACGGTTGAAAATTGTGTGCTTTTTTTGCCCGCTCTTATGCTTAGAAAATGCAGTGGCTGTTGTTCATGTCGATGTGAGATGAAAACTGCAAAGATGTGTGAGCTCTAAGACCTTTGTTGCACAACTCCTCTCCATTCAGTATCAAGACAATAAAAGAAAAGGGGGAGGGGGCGGGGGGGGATAAGCATGGCAGAGGGAGATGGAAAGAAATTAGAGGCGTAAAGATGGCTGCGGAGAGTGAAAGAGAAAGAAATTGTACTCCACAGTGCATCTAGACTTTAAAGTTTTTGTTTTACACAAAGAAATGGATAGAACTTTTGAAAAAAAAAAAAAATCTCTTTAAGTTGATGCACACCCACATGAGATAAAGACTCCAGTAAGATTGTGGGATTGAACTGTGATTTTCTGTTTAAAATTGTGATTTTAAAATGTTATTTATTTATTTATTTTTATTTTTTTATAAATAGGACTGCACAATTTGGCCAAAATGTGTGATATAAAATAACAATAATGCATATTAAACAAATATATATATATATATATATATATATATATATATATATATATATATATATATACACACACATACATACATACATACATACATGTGTGTGTATATGTATATATATATATATATATATATATATATATATATATATATATGTATGTATATGTATATGTATATATGTATATATGTGTATATATATATATATATATATATATATATATATATATATATATATATATATATATTTATATATATTTGTTTAATATGCATTATTGTTATTTTATATCACACATTTTGGCCAAATTGTGCAGTCCTATTTATAAAAAAATAAAAATAAATAAATAAATACATAACATTTTAAAATCACAATTTTAAACAGAAAATCACAGTTCAATCTATATATATATATATATATAATTTTAGACTTTAATTGAGCTTTTATTTTAGACTGCAGTCAGATTAACTTTAATAAAAACTGTCCTATATTACATGAAGTGAGTTGTCATACTGAGATCACATTACTAGCGGAATACTACTTGTTTTACCTAACCCCACTTTTATTGGCTGACTTTATTAAACTATAAAATTACAATACTAATGGATGTCTTTATTTCTTCATTTTCAAACTTTAAACTATTGAGCTTTTATTTTAGACTCCTGTCATATTAACTTTAATAAACCTTTCCTATATTACATGAAGTGGGTTGCCATATCTAAGTAACCCCTCTTTTACTAGCTGAGAATGGAACATTTATACAACGATTTTTTGTCAGAAATTGTCTTTTTTTTAATAAACGTGACACAATGTAAGATTAAGATCGCAAGCACAGTATTTATGTGAAATTTACACAAATACATTTACATTCTTAGTCAATGCATTCTTATCAAAGTGTACGAATCACAGAAAGTAGCTAAGATTATATGTAACTCAATGCTAACCACTGAAGGATGTTTTAGACTGTTAGTAAGAAAGCAGAGGTTTCATCAGAAGTTTGTCTTCCGTGTGTGCATGAGTCACAGAGAACGGGTGGACTGGTACAGCCTACTTGTGCTATAAAAGACACGGTCTAGTTAATGGTAGGGTTGTTTAAGGGCTGGTGCTCCACACACTCATGTTTCCAACAGGTGTCATCATTCTCATTTCCATTGTACTCCTTCACTGTCACCATCATGCACAAATATACACCTACAAATACATGGGTTTTAGACACGCTTCTGGTTGCTGCTGTAAATTGTACTTTGATTCTTTTCCCCATCATGTGGCATTTGGGGAAGTGGCGCCTCACAACTCTTTTTTTCACTTTGCTGGCTGAAATGGACCTTCAGTAAGACATCTGTTATGGATTTTTTTTTTTTTTTCGTCTCTGTGATAAAACTACTTTCTCCTCGCTCTGGTGTGTCTAATGCAGGTCAGTAACCGGTCTGGACAAGGAGTTAGATCTGGTGCACATGGAGGCTCACACTCCTGACGGCCGTGAGTTGCTTCTTTCTGTCTTTGTATGTATTCTCCAAAACCGTCTAGCAGTCTAGTAGTGGGAAATTTGATAAGTAAAATCTTTTAATTTGGTATGCTAAAAAAAGACATGTAACTGTTCCCCAGGTCATGGACCTAGTCCTTTTTTAATAAACAAAAATGTTATTTTATTTTTATTTTTTTTATATTTAATTTAATTTTAATATTATTAAAATGTAATATTATATTAGAAAAGTAAAAACAAATCATTCAAAACATCATATTTTTTTTCTAAATTTGGAGTATCGAGTGAGTCATTTTATTATTCACTCAACAGATTCATTTGAAAAAAAATGCAGGCAGATCCTTGCTCATGTCTCACTCATTTTGATTCATTTGAGAAAAGAAAGAGCCAGCAGATTCTTGCTGATGCCTACTCATTCTGTTCATTCTGAAACAACATGTCCCAGTACTTTCACAAGTTATATTTTCGTTCAGTGTCACTTTGAGTCTCGTTCAGACTCAAAACACTGACTCAGTGGCTCAGTGAAGAGGTGTATTTCTTTATTATGCTCGTCCATTCAAAGAAATACTCCTTCACAGTACATACTACGGTTATTTCGAATTCTCTTTTTTTCCCACCTTCCTCTCACATCCCATCTACTGATCTATGGTATATTCCTACTTCAGTCCTGATGTTAGAGGAGGAAAAGAGATGAGAAGAGAAACCGTGAGCTTGGGAATGAGGATAAAGCCAGTCCTGAGGGCAGCTAGACAGGATTACCGTGATGATAAACACACCATCTGATAGCAGATTAATACAGGACCTGGACTCTCTCCGCCTTATTTTCTTTCACTGGTTAAAGGCATAGTCCATTGAAAAATGAAAATTCTGTCATTGTTTACTCACCCTTATTTGGAAAAGAAAAAAATAATCAATCTCAATTCTTTTTCCATACAACAATAGTTCATAATAACCAAGCTTTCTAAAACCAGAATTCTTGTGTTCAGTGGAAAAAAAATGGTTGACATAAGGGTGAGCAAATAATGACAGAAGTTTCAGTTGTTTGAATGAACTTTCTATTTAATATTGGATACATAATTCTGAATCTTCCACCTAATGTTCCTTGAAGCTGATAGGTCCTTAGAGATTCTGAGAAGCAGTCAGAGGTTGCTTGACTCAGTGCCCTCAGAATCAGAATCTAATTAACAGCTAGAATACTCTTTCTGTCTCTCCTTACAACAGATTGCCAGTATGTGACATGCAGAGCTCAAGCCTGCTCTGAATCCAGTAGGACATATCCATTTTCTGGTTATATTGAGACCAACTCACTTGTGGTTCAAGATGAATACGTGTTTGTTCAGGTAAGGACCAGAGATCACTTACTTTAATATATTAATTAGATATTAAATATATTATCAATTAATGAGATATATATATACAGTGTTCGAACCATACCGTGGACTTTGGGGGAGCCCACTTGTTTTCTTTTTTTGTTTTTATAACGGGGGGGGGGTAATGCATAACAGCTAACAGAAAGTTACATACATAAAGATACAGGATTTACCCTATTATACTTTATCGACACGAATTGATAGGTGAAACAACAAACAGCCACCCACAAATAGTCTATAAACAAAGCATCAGGCTGTCTTTGAGTTCACATGAACAACGGTTAAAGTTACTCGTAAGGATACAGAAGAATACCATAATTTCTCCGTTCAATTAGACATCGAGAGTCACGCAGACCTATAACAACCCAGGCATCTACAACACATAATTGCGAATAACATGCCTTACCTTAACACAGAATCGACCACAGACGCCTGAATGGATTTCAAGGACTCCGCGCAAAGATCAATGGCCTCCAACGTTTATACTTTTTCTACGAATCTTTTGAGTTAATGTACTAAACATGAGTGGAATTTGCACCGCAGCGCCCCACACCTTGATGCTCATGACAAGAATAGCATGTATAGTTATCTTTATTGAAGCGAATTAGGTTTAAATCGCCGTCATGCATGAATGAATATTTTTGCAATTTTACACATGATGATCACATTACACAAAACTGAAATTGCACGTCAAAATAACACATTGTCAATATTTTTTGAGACCCCCCAAAATTTCACAAATCACGTTTTCAGGGGAGCCCATGTCTTATTAAGGGGAGCCGAGCTCCCCCTAGCTCCCCCGTAGTTCACACCCTGTATATATATATATATATATATATATATATATATATATATATATATATATATATATATATATATATATATATATATATATATAATATGTAAGGGATAATCAACGGCTAGCCGTGCATTAAAGGATTTTAATGCACGACGTGGAGGCAAAGAACCGCCCAACACGAAGTGGAGGGTGGTTGCCTCCGCAAAGTGCATTAAACTCCTTTAATGCACGGCTAGCCGTTGATTATTCCGCTTATTCCATGGTCATTTGCCAAGCAATAGACAAGTTAAAATTTATCTTGCTCTTTGCAGCGCAATATTTGAACGAATTGGTAAAAATTACAGTTATTATCGTCAGTTACGGATCGTTAGCGCTAGCATTCTGCTAGCTTCAAATCAGACACAGAGATTGTAATAGTGCACTAAGACCACATTTATTTGAATGAATTATAGCATGTATTTCAATTAATTATCGAGAGAGAGAGAGAGAGAGAGAGAGAGAGAGAGAGAGGACAGTTGTGTGTACCTGCTTGCTGGCGTCTGCGCGTCTCTCTCTACAAAAAATTACTTCAAAAACAGCTATTTTATCACCCCGTTGCTAGAGAATATAATGTAGCGATCTAGTATCTATCTTTTATTTTATTAATAAAAATCGCAGGGAAGCATTGGAAGTTTATGTGTGTGTGCAGCACAATCTGCTCTCTCTCTCTCTCTCTCTCTCTCTCTCTCTCTCTCTCCGTGTGTGTGTGTGTGTGTGTGCTGTGTGTGTGTGAGTGTGCATCAATTAAAGCAACGCATTAATATAGAACGGTGATTAAACTGACTTGGAACTACCTGTGCATTAAACGGTTATACTGCATACCTGCCAGCCAATCAGAATCCAGTATTCAGACAGACCATGGAATAAATATATATATAATATGTGTGTGTATATATATATATATATATATATATATATATATTGTCTCCTTAAGCATATTTATTTTAGCCAGAGAATTACATTTGAATGGGTAACAGATGGTAGAATTATTGTTATATTAAGAAGCATCTTCTGAAGTGCTTTAGAGTAAAGAAACAAGTCAAGCCATCAAATGGCATCATTTAATTATTTATGGAATTATAGAATGATATCTACAGTTAATGAAAGTCAAACAGCGTGGCCGAAATAAAAAGTACAATGATAACAGTGTAACCCTTTGCCATTAGTCTTTGAGATAAGGACTTCCCAGAACAACAGATCTGTTGGGATTTCTCAGCGTGTTCCCACTGCGAAATGCTCTGTCATTAATAAATAGACTGTAACAAGTGGGTTACAAAATTTGGCATATGCATTACTTGATTATCTAACTAACGAGGCCTTCTGTCTTCACTCCCATGGCATTGCTGCTCATTTCCAAGAAGTTGAACTCATTGAACTCATCTCATTGAAAATGAATGACTTCTGCTTGCTTTGGGCTGCAGATCACCGTCAGAAAGAATATACCTTACAGATATAGTTCACCCAAAAATGAACGTTCTGTCACCATTTCTTCACCCTCATGTCATTCCCTGCCAAAAAACAAAGTTTCCTTAACATTCAGGTGAAGTTTGTGTGTGTAAATATGTATGTGTTCATGTGTCATTTTCAACTCCCTAGTGGATCAGAATAATAATCTTATACTCAAGGGAAAAAGTGAAATGGTAATAGCCTAAATTTCCAATTCCAGTCCAGGGCAGTTTTTGAATATATTATTTTCCGTCTGCATGAAAACAATTGTCTTCAAAACAGTACATATTAGGATGGTAAATAGAGAATGGGCACCTAGAGAATACAAATAATTGCATCCGAAGTCATGGCCAAAACTTCAGACTGGGAATTATAAATGACAGTATTTCCCAGCCAACGGAAAGGTTCCTCACATTGATGGCAAGTTTCAAAACATTTACTCACAACCCTCTTGGAAGTCTAACAGCAGTGCAGATAACAAGTCATGCCAATAAGGTGTGGAGGCTCAACCCCAATGTTTTGTCACGCCACATCACAGTCCAAAGAATGTGAAACAGAAAAATCGATCATCCCAATTTCTTTCGAACTTCAACGGCCCCTGGAAAGCATCGATCCTGCCTGCTCCTTCCTTCTGTTGCACGCAGAGCGGCTTTTTGGAGACAAGTCGGACATGCTGTTTGTTTAGAACTTTCTCTAGACCGCCGTTCTCCTTCTCTGCCTCTCTCCTCATTTATTGAATCCACGTTACCCGCTAAGAAGCATAATTGTTTCTGTCATATAATCACGGAGCCATTTTATTCCCATGTTCAAATCGGAATCCTGTTGGGTGTATATATGCCCTCTAATTGAAATTATGAAAAGAGGTGGGATGAATTAAACATGTCTGCTACTTTGGCAGGATGAAGTACCTTTTGTGCTGCAGAAGAGTTATTTATTTCATTCTCCATTCCCCCTTGTGCAGCTGTAGATATGACAAGCTTCTGACAGTTCCTGCTGTGTATGCTAACAACCAGTGTGTATTTGCTACACGCGCTATCATTAGCGCCAACAATCCCCCTCGGAGCGGGGTGGGAGCGGGCGTGTTGCTTGCGAGAATTAAAGATTTTTCTTGACAGAGAATAATGAGGGTATTGATTGTCCTACAAGATATTTACCACTCTCCACTCTTGAACTGCAAAGGGCATCGACAAACCAAGACCAAGCAGTATCCTCCAAATCATGGTGGGGAGATTTTAAACGGGTCGTTCTAGACATAACCTGCGCGATCCGTTGCTGAATTAGCCATCTGAATTTACAGCCTTGTGTAATGTGCTGGAAGAGACAGGAAGTTAATAGCTCTCATTCTCATCAAATGTGCTAGGGCTCGGGGTTGCCAAGTCCATGGTTTTACCACTGGAGCGCTATTTCGACAAAGGGGGACTCCTTCCCCCCGGAACATGGATTTCGACAGAGCGTACCATTGAAGGAGTGGAAAATCATGGGAAAAAAAATGTGATTGGGCTAGTTTTGGGATGAGTTTGTTTTGCAGACCTGGCAACCCTGCTAGGGCTGGACACTATGACAGTATATACTGCTTGTAGTTTAACCTAGGGGTGTCCAATCCTTCTTTTAGCTCCATTCAGCTCCAATACACTTTTCTAAAAGTTTCTAGTAAGTCTCAAGACCTTGATTTGTTGTTTGTTGGTCAAGTTGTGTTTAATTGGGGTTGGAGCCAAACTCTTCAAGACAGTGACCCTCCAGGAACAGGCTTGGACACCCATGGTTTAACCCAACATATTTACCCAGCTCTGAGTTGCCAGTTACTTTAATAAAGCCAACATTAGGGTGTATATTTCGAATTACATCATTACCGTTATATAAAATTACTCATACTGTGATATAAGATTTTCGTCATACCACCCACCTCTAAACTTTTGTTCAAAGTACAGAGACAAATCAATAGTTACTGTCAATAGATTTCCCCAGTGTTGATGCCAGTTATTTGATATCTGAGATGTTATTTTTTATTTTTTCATGCAGGTGACGACCACTGGCAGAGCAAGCTACTATGTGTCCTATCAAAGGGAACCTTTTGTACGCATTAAAATCCCCAAATACTCCCTGCCCAAGGTAAGAGATTACCTAAAATTTCGAATGAATTAGCTGGAGTAGACAAAGTATTTTTTATTAGACAACTATATTTGAAAGTAAGTTAGACAAGAGGAGAATGTACTACATTTTTATAATTTAATTATTTATTAGCTTTTCATCAACCGTCTGTAGTTACTTTGCTAACCCCAGTGGTTTTGGCCTTTATACTGACACCTATTGGTGTGGATGAATGATCAGTCAAAAGTAAAGGTTTTTAGTTACTAATGCCAAGCACGTTTCTGCACATTCCTGTTGAAGAACTGAAGTGCAAGATCTTTTCACTTGGCTTGCTTTGGTCAGTTGGGTATACATTAAAACACGTTCAGCTGAGCCCTGTGCAAACATGTAATCCTGTAGATCATGCCCACCGAGAACTAGCAGGGGTCCTCGCTAATGACTCCTGCTTTCTTTTTTCTCACCCTCAGCTGTCTCTTCTCTTTTTTTTCTTTTTCTGTTTTTTAGGACATGCATATCGTGAGCACAGATCAAGGTCAGGTTTTCACCGCCGTCCAGGAGTGGAACCAGAATGATACCTATAACCTGTACATATCTGACACGCGAGGCATATACTTCACCTTGGCCCTGGAGAACGTCAGGACCAGCCGTGGGCTTGGAGGCAACAGCATGATCGACCTTTACGAGGCATAACTTCATCACTAACTTGTTAACAAGCTAACATTAGCCTTCAAGTCAACGGCTTCATGCTAGATGCTCATTACTCCTCGGGCTGCATTAGAATTCATGTCAGACGCTACTTCTCGCCCTGGCACTCAAGCATAGCCCACATTATCTTAAGCCTCTGGGGAATTAGCAAGCGTAAATGAACGATAGCAATGAAGACAGAGAGATAAATTGAGTTGTAGTTAAATGTTGTCGAGGGGGGAGAGGAGAGAGATTGCTGATTCAATGGGAACTGCTCGTGTTTAGTGTATGACTCCTTTTTAAAGGGATCCTATCTCAAGGAATGAAGTTTCCCTTGATCTTTCGAGATAAAAGACTTCATTGTACCAAGAAGACATATCGTAACTTGTTTCCCTCTGGAAAATCTTGCTCAAGTTTAGCTGTGTTTTGGAGCATAACTGGTTTCTTAGCCATCTTAAGCTCGGTTAAGAAATACTGGTACTTCAAAAAAAGAGCAATCCTCAAATTCAAAACATTTCAAATTATCTTAATTGCTCCAAAGCACACTTTTTTATTATGTCTAATTAATAATTTGGAGTGTTTATTTAATTTTTTAATTTTTTATTTTTTTAAGGTCTAAAGAAGCTTGGGAGTCTTTGTTATAGGCACAAGCATCAGTCTTAAGGACTTATTGGAGACTTTTAGAGAGAAAAAGGTCATTGGAACTCTTATAAAAGCTAATAAAAGAAAAGAACATACAACAAGTGAGACTAAATGAAAGGAAGTGCCTTTCTCTCTATCAGTTTCTCCTGTTGTCTCTCTTCCTCTGTTCTTTAAATACCTCTCAGCGGTAGTCTTCATTATACTTCTTTTGGGTCAGTGGCATTGTTCTGCTTCTTTTAATAAGAGTAGGCTATTAGACTGTTTTTTTTTTTTTTTTTTTCTCGTAAATCTCGTACCAAATATGAAGTACTAAAGTGAAGTAGTTTTTATTTATTTATTTATTTTTTGTATATATTAATATTTATTTACATTTAATTGAATTAAGTATTTTTTATTGTATTTTTATTTTTTTTTTACTTTATGCTTTTCAGAACAGTATTACATAAACAGGAAAAAATGCATAGATTGGTCT
>CM077224.1:33032457-33082457 GCA_039654775.1 Spinibarbus caldwelli
CTGTAAAAGGCAATTAGCGTTCACGGTAAGGGTAGCGGTCTCGACAGAGGGCACTCCAAACATGATTATATTGCATTATTTGTCCCTTTTTTGGTGGAAACTGCAGTCAATATGTTATTGTTATTCATTTGAGCTATTCAAGTTGTTATCTTTCTAGTGTTGGATAAATGAGTACATGAGACCCACTACTGCACTCAGTAATAAAACATCACACCTACCCTTTATTACAAAACCAAACACATACTTCTACAAGTTATGGCTGGAGGCTTTCTACATTTGTAAGCATCAAAGCTACATGTTATTTCTGAGTATTTACTAACACAGACCAATCAGCTGGAAGATTGAGGCTACAATTCAGCAACAGTAAAATTAAATCAAATCCAACTTTATTTGGAAATGGTATAAATTTGACTCTGCGTTAATAGTATTATAAATTTGTCATATATATTACCATTCAAAAGTTTGATTCAGGATTTGTTAAATGTTTTTATAAGAGGTCTCTTAAGGTCACCAAGGCTGCATTTATTTGATCAAAATTACAATAAAAAGTGTAATATTGTGAAATATTATTAAAATTTAAAACAGCTGTTTTCTTTTTGTAATGTATTTTAATATGTAATTTATTCCTGTGATGCAAAGCTGAATTTTCAGCATCATTACTCCAGTCTTCAGTGTCACATGATCCTTCAGAAATCATTCTGATATGCCGATTTGCTGCTCAAAAAACATTTATTATCAATGCTGAGAAAAGTTATGCTGCATAATATTTTTTGGAAAAGGAGATTTTTTTTTTTTTTTGGATAGAATTTTGTTATTTATTTGTTTATTTATATTTTTTGATAACTTGAAAAAGTCTTTACTGTCACCTGTCACTTTTAATCAATTTAATGAATTTGAAGTTGAAAATGAAAGAAAATTAAGAAAATTAAGTTTTCAAGATTGTTTTTTTTTTTTTTTTTTATAAATAAATAAGCAAGCAAGTTGGCCCCATTTTGAATGGTATTATAACTACAACTGCACTTACATTATAGAAACAAAAGAATTAGACTCACAATATAGGTTTTTAAAGTCAAAACACAATAAATAGCTACTTTGTTTCATTTCTGATTCTAACAAGAAAAATAAAGTAGACAATTTGGTAACACTTTATTTTAAGGTCTTCTTGTTACACGTTACATGTACTTACTATTATAATAATGATAAATTATGCAAAATTACATGCACGTAACCCTAAACCAAACCCTAATCCTAACCCTATCCATATAGTACCGGTAAGTACATGTAGTTAATTAATATAACTCAGTACTCAAATGTATAATTACACTGTAACAAAGACACCTTAAAATAAAGTTTAACCCATATTTTTATTTTATTATGAACGTTCAAAAAATTTACATTTTTGAGTGAACAATTGCTATTACTATAAAGTGGCTGTACCACGTGATTAAAAACTGAAATAGAGCATCCGTCAATTGAAGGCAACGTGCCATCAGCTGCTTCCAGTGCAGACAGCTGATCATAATGAGTACGATTTAGTTTATACGAGTCACGTCACACCACAGTCTTATGCTGCTTTCCAATCCGGGAAATCAACTAGCTTTGAAAAGTGTAATAGAATCCCACTTAAACTTGGAAACTTGGAAACAGAAATTCATCCCTCAAGACAATGTGTACCTTTCTGGCACCTAGAGAGATGTACACTGTTAAAGCAAAACATTATAAGCAAATTAAATACATCAACGAGTCATAGTTCCTACATTATATGATAAAAATGTTTGCAGATGTTAGCAGAGATGGGTGTGATCCTGTATGCTGATAATTATGCACCGATAGAACATGTTAACATTGCACAGCAATGTTTATTCTCTGTAATTTGGTTGCCAGACATCTTTGTTCATTGTCGAACACCTGCTAAGCGAAGATTGCGATTGGCATTTTGTTTTGTTTTGTATCGTCTGGCCTTTATGGTTTAAAATAAGACATATCAGGTTGGAATATTCTACATCTGAATTTAAACGGAACACAGAATTATTCCCACAACAGCTATAATTTTCTAAATTCTGTTTGTGTTGCCTTGATATTAACTTGATTGGCTGAGTTTGCTTTGTAGATTTATCGTCTTGATTTACCTGAGCTGTGTTATTTTGTTTACACGCAGATCTCCGACGGAAAGATTAACGGTATCCGGTATGCAATAGATCACCCAGCGTTATCTGTGTTTCTCCAGGGTCATGACAGTGAATTATGGGAGTTGTTTCTGTATTATGAATTGTGTAATATTAAGCATAAAGTTGCCTGCGTTATGGCCGATGCAGCAGCACTCGTGCGCTTATTGTCTTAGACTTTCTCGTGCCTGCGGGATCACGTCGGCTTCTTTTGATTGACAGCTACATAATAGCTTCGTTGTGGCTAATGGAGGATGTGTCACTTTCTCTCTGCTCAGCCGTTTTGCTCGCTGCACCTACAACTGCAGATGTCAGAGAACCCGTACCTCTCAGGCTCCATCTCCACCAAGAGCTCGGCGCCGGGAGTCATCGTTTCTACAGGTAAATGAAAACACGAGCGGCATGTGTGGGACTGTCATGTTCGGCCGCTGTTTGGTGTGTTGGCATGTTTGTAAGAAATTTAAACATCGCTTGTTACGTCAGGCTGGTCACTAAGGATGCTTTCACGCCAGAGCTTTTGCTGCAGACCCTTATGTTTGTTTGTAGTCAGCATTTGGTCCGTTTAGTCAGATTTTGGCACCAATTGAAAATGTAATTTGGAGTACGACTCGGCTTGTTTATGAGCAAATCACCCTAAATCACAAATACAAATAACTCTTAAATGGATAGTTCACCTGAAAATGAAAATTATTTACTCACCCTCATGTCGTCCCAAACAAATATGACTTTCTGTCTTCTCTGGAACATGAAATAGGCTTTTTTGAGAAATTTGGAAGTCAGTGGTGAACAAAACTTTTTCTTTACCAACATACTTCAAAATGCCTGTTTTGTTCGGAAGGAAAAAATGTATGTTTGAGTAAATGATGATAGCTAATTTTCATTTTTGGGTGAACTATCTATAATGTAGGCCTATAATTTGCATCTTTGACTTCTCCTGGTCAGTTTGGTATAAAACACCCCAAACTTTTGAATGTTATTTATTAATATTATGGTACTTTTCTTTTCTTTTCTTTTCTTTTCTTTTCTTTTCTTTTCTTTTCTTTTCTTTTCTTTTCTTTTCTTTTCTTTTCTTTGAACTATTCCTGTGGACTATTCCTTTAACTTGGTCAGTTTGTTATTCATGTTAATCCTTACAGAAATACCTACAATTAATTTATTTTATTTTATTAATTATTTTATTGAGTATTTTACATTGTTACATATGTTTTTAGTGCGTGAACTATTCCTTTTACTCAGTCAGTTTGTTATTCATGTTAATCATTAACTTTTATTATTAACTTTTATTATTATTTTGTTTTGTTTTTATTTATTTTATTTTATATAAAGGTGGTTGTAATAAGGCCTTGTGACAATGTGCACCACATAATAGGCCCCTCTTTATGGGTAGATAATGTAAAAAAGGAATCAATGTATTCATGAATGTAGACCACATGTTTGTAAAATTAATATGGAACAAAGAAAATATTTTGAACACCAAGTGCTTTCACATAAACTTTCAAAAAACTAAAAAAATGTTAGTTTATGATTATTAAAACGCACACACGCGCACACACACGCGCACACACACACACACACACACACACACACACACACACACACACACACACACGTATAGCAGTGTCAATACTGATTTCTCTATACACTTGTTCTGTACTTTAATGAGTGGTCTGGTGTCAAATATTTGTCATCTTATGTGCAATCAGTTTTGAAATAGCCCCTCGTTTTAAATATACGAAAGCTCTTTAAACGTGAACAGCTCTCTCATTTCACATTCCCAGTGGGTTTGCTGTTAGAGTTGTCACTTGAAGGAAACAAACTCATTTCTCACAGGTAACTCAAGGACGTACAATCACTTCCCCTCAGTTCATTGTGACAGTCTTAGAACAGGGCAACAGCACACAGCGGAGGCGACTGCGGGTGGGTTTACGCTAGTCATGATGTTTCTGTGCGTAGGCGTAAAACAACTACAATACACAAGAGTAGAAGTTGTGGCACTCATACCTTATCTTCCTCTTGTAATCTCTTCTGTAATTCAGAGTCATTATAGGGAAAACATACTGCTCAGAAGTTTCTGTTTAATATTTCATTTAAGTAACTTTGATCTAAAATGCACAAAATCAGACAGTTGGTGACATAGTGTGAAATATGGAGATATAAAATGAGTATGGGTAGCATAGCTCAAATCATTTGGTCTTGGATGAGATATTTGATAAGAAGTGTTTGATTTCATACTGTGACACTTGATTTTTAATTCCAGACTTTTGTGTCTTGGTAATTCTGAGCACAGTGGGAGACATCAAGAGTTTTTCTTTTCAAAACCTCCATTTAACCTCATTGCTGTTTGGAAACAACCATTTTTTGTACAATATGCTTGTGTGTCAGGATTGTGGGCTCATGAACATGCCAGTCAGAACTGAGCTTGTTTGTATGCATGTTGTGAATATATTGAGTTTGTATGAGCATGAATTGAGCAAATATTGAACCATGCTGTCTGACCTCAATTACAAAAGCTGCTTATTCAAGTACAAATACACATTTGTTGATTTATGAATTTTGAATGTGCTATGCTGGTGTTCGACATTGTTTCATTATTTAAAACAAATATTTTTTTATTTATTTTTTTAATTTGGTTTGTTTCCCAGGAAATATTGGCTCTGAGCTGTCTTACAATAATGTGGCGATGTTCATTTCATCAGATGCAGGCAATAACTGGAGACAGGTATGGCTGGTTCACACTGGTTCATACTTCCCATTTAGCCACTTGATCAACATTTTATCAAGTAAACTCACAGAGGGTTTTTAATTGTGATATACTCATGTTGAGTAACCAGGGAAATACTGGAAGTGGCACATTCTATGGATGAGAATCCATGAAATGCATTATTAGACCGTTTTCAAAGGCTGCATGACATATTACTTTTTATAAATATTTAAAAATCGTAATAAAGCATAATGCTATTGTGAATTCACAAACATTACGATTCAAATAAATAAATGTGATGCAGATTTAATGAATGCGCTTTAAAAATTTACATTCGTGTAGGTTATGTACTTGCGTTTCAGAGCAGCTCCATTCACAGTAAATGCTGCTCCACACGAACTGTTATCATTTACATGTGTGGAGCTTCTCAAACTCCATCTCTGCCTATTGTTGTGAGTTTGTGTTTATTATACTGTTCATCTGGGAACACAACGTGCGCCATTTCATCAGATTTATAAGGTAAATCATTTATAAACCAACGCAAACACAGAAGAACACATCAGTATCTTTCTCAATATTATGGAAGGATTTTCTGGACTATTTTCAAATGGAATTGCAAATTGTATTTTCAATTGCGTTTTCCATATGTGGACGTATAAATTGTGACATAATCCAAATGCAATTGCAAATCTTGCATTACCGTTTGCATTTTCGCTTTTGCGAATGCACAGTGACTGCCACATTTCAAATAAAAAAGCAAAGTGAGAGATGTTGAGACAGTGCGTTCGTGAAAGTGAAAATGCAAACGGTAATGCAAGATTTGCAATTGCATTTGGATTATGTCACAATTTATGCGTCCACATATGGAAAACCCAATTGAAAATACAATGTGCAATTCTATTTGAAAATAGTCCAGAAAATCCTTCCATGCAATATGCTAACTGCGATTTCAAAATAAAAGTTTAAACCCTCGCTTTGAGTTTACGTGTTTTGATGTCCACATATTCAAAAAAATTTGTGGCTGTAGCATTTCTGTTGTAAAGAAAGGGCCAAATATTCAAGATTAAATGGACATTTCAATTAAAAGTTGTTTAGTCAATATTAAACAAGAATTAGATTGCACAGTAAAGTGTATAAACAATTGTCATGCTTTTGGCGCCCTCTGCAGGCATTATAATGCGTAATGTACATTTGCTCTATTGTTTATAATACTTTATGTATTTTATGTAGTTCTAAAGACTAGTGTTGGCTTAGGTCTATTTTTATTACCACAAAAAAATAACTATAATCGACCGATTACTCGACTACCAAAATAATCGTTACTGACATCCCTAAACTTGAGCTTGTATTAACCACAAATCTTATATTTCAGGCGTTTTATCAAATAAAAAAACTTTATCAACTTTAAAAAAAAACAAAAAAACAAAAAAAAAAAACAATAAAAAGCAAAACAAAAAAAAACATGGATTCAGACCGATGGAACCGGAAGTGCTTAATTGCTAACTTTGGCTGGGTTTTGTCCTTCAGAAATACCTCATTTCTGTAGAAGGTTAAACCAGAGTACAAAAGCTAGAAAAACTGTATGACTGTGAGAAAAGTACACAAATTTTATACAAAAGTGCCTTTTTGAAATTATTTGTGCAATAAAATGAAAATAACCCCATGTTGTTCTTCCCATGATGCAGATTTTTGAGGAAGAGCACAACGTGTGGTTTTTGGACAAAGGTGGAGCTTTGGTTGCTGTGAAGCAGCCCACTGTGCCCACTAGACATCTTTGGTAGGTGAAAATAAGCTTGCTTCTGCCAGATTTATTCATGCTGGTTTGGTGAAATTCCTGCTTCTGTTACTTCAGTCGGCACTCCATCTGTCTGACAGGGTCGGTTCTGTGCTATTAAGATCGTTGAGGGGAAAAAAAAATCAATCGTTGGGTTGGTGTAGGTCGAACATGCTCCCCACACGAACAAAAATGAAACGGCAGGACACGAAGGCTGCCAAATAACAGATTGGAATCAGTTTTTACGTGACGCACCATGGGAAGTGTTCCATATTAAAGCTTCCCACTTATCCCCCCAAGTTCACACATTGGTTCCTTCTTCAAATTGGCCCTCCCTGGTTTTGCTTCAGTGATGTTTAATCCTCCAGAGTCTCAAATCTTTTCTCTCTTATCACTCGAAGCGTTTGGCTTTAGTTTTAGGCCCACTGAAGTGTGGCACCTTCATTTTTTAGTTCTCTTAAACAACTCAAGCGAAACAGTAAGTGGAGTCACAGCTGTGGAGGGCAGTCATGTCATTTCCTGAGAGTATGACTTCAAATAACAGCCTTGACTGTATGTTCTCTTAATGGATACATGTCAACACTACCTCCGACTTTTGCTTTTAGCAGACCGGAGACTACTTGGAAGCAGTGCCATTGTGCATCGCTGCAACCTTGTCACACATGCTAGCCTACTGTTTGCACCTGTGAAATGATGTTGATAAGCTGTCAGAAAATATCATGATCAGACTTGAAGGAAGAAAGTTCTCCAGCTTTTACTTGCTTCTGTTCCCTCCCCCCATTTGTGGACATTAAGATCTTGAAACATTGCTGTTTTCTGTATGTTTCCATGTTGCGTCTGGTTTTCTTCATCCTCTGCTTTCTTTTTTTCCTTTTCTTTCTTTTTTATCTTTATTGTACTTTTACTGGGTTTTATGTATCTCTATTTTTTGGTAATATCTTATTCCCTCTAAGACAAATTATTCAAAGTATAGTTCAGCCATGAATGGAAATTCTGTCATCATTTACTTACACTTCCAAACCTGCATGCAGTAGTGGGTAGTAACTGATTACATGTAATCTGGATTACGTAATCAGACTCCAAAAATTAAGTACTTGTAATTAAATTATATTGCATTTAAAAATACTCATAATCAGACTACAGTTACTTTTTTTATTGATTATGTGATTACATTCGGACAATAGCAGTACGTTATGTATATTATTGATTCTCCCCAATTCTTTTTAATTTTTTAAATGTACCTTTCTAAAATAGAATTAAAATTAAATACATTTAGAAAATTGCCACACAGCATTTAACCACTGGATTTGCCAAAATCACTTTAGTTTTTATTTGAGTTCTCATTTTACCAGATTTTTAGGTAATGAGTTAACAATTAAGTAACACATTTGCATGTTTATGGTTCTCTGATGTTGGTTAATGGTCACATAACATGCAGGTTAACACATTTTTGTAATATACTGAATGTTTTTTGGTAAGTGTTTTATTTTAATTGTTTCTATTTTAAAATTATTTTATTTTTACATTTTCTATGATTTAAATAATTTAACTTTACATTAAACTCACAAACCCCCTGCAGTTCCTTTACGAATCCCAATTTAGGAAACCTTGATGTACTGAAATATAAATGTTTAATACACATTCATGTTGTTAATAATTTGAAATAGAATATATTTTCTTGTAGTTTTTATATCAATACGATACAAAATTATCTTATTTAAATCTATGTGATAAACGAGTTAGGTTGAAAGTAATCTAAAAGTAATCAAAAAGTAGTTCGATTATATTACCTAAAATGTGTAATGTAATGGATTACTTTATTAACTGCAATTTTTTAATGTAATCTGGAATCAGTAACGGACTACAATTTACAAGTATTCTACCCAGCACTGCATGCACAACATTCTTTTGTTTGTTTGTAGTTTTGTTATCCATTGACATTTGAACATCTCGATGTGTTCTGCAGGATCAGCTTTGATGAAGGTCGTCAGTGGACTCGTCACAGTTTCTCAGCCGTGCCGCTGTTCGTGGACGGTGTTCTGGTAGAGGCAGGTGCAGAAAATCAGATCATGACGTAAGTCTATAGAGGTTTGTTTTTGACCACCGTCTTTCTCTCACACACGCACACAGCCTGTGCGTCCTCATTATGTCCTATTTATTACAGAAGAATAGATTCCTCTGAGCTCTAAAAACCTGTTTGTTCAAGAGATACACTCGTGAGGAAAGGTTAATTAATCAGACTCTTAAGCTAATGTTGTTAGTCTCAGTGAACCAATAACACTTCTCATGTCTCAGTGCTGGTGTATAATTTAATAGGGTTGTATCATACTTTTTAATTATTACTTTGAGCACAAATGAAAAAAAAAAATCTCTGTAAAAACAGGACTGAAAGACAGAACTGAAATTAACAGGAAATTATTGTTAAAAATAAACTATAACAGGGATCTGCGTAAGGATCTGCAGAGCTGTAGGTGCTACACACACAGAAACAGTGCAAGTTTTGGCAAAATCACACATTTTTATTTTATATTATATTTTTTTTCTTCTCGTGTTTATGAATCTATCTGGCTGTCTCAATATTACTTTACATTATTAAGTGGTTTCATAGTATTTTTCATAAATATTTGTCCTGTTTGTTTGCTTTGTTCACAATGATTAAAACAAGGGAATTAAATAACCACTAATAAGAATCACATGAAGTATCTGATTATTTATCCAAAATGATTTGTGTGTGTGTGTGTGTGTGTGTGTGTGTGTTTTCCAGTTTAGTCAAGAAAGTATATCACACTTCATTTAGAAAATAATGAATTAAGTAGGGCATTGTTCACTCTGAATTCAGATAATGCTACTAACCCCATATTGTACAATTTATAGGATACAGGGAGCAATTCCAGACATAGCTAATGAAGTAACCCAGGAATCTGGTCTCTGGAAATGTACCTTTTTGCAAAGGTTAATTCCAATGCTTACACGTCTGGAACAGCTAATGCAGGGTTTTTCCTGGGTCAAAAAAAGGTCTTCGGTGGTGGCTGGCTGACGGTCATCCACAGACACAGTAAAAAAGTACCATACCATAAAATAAATGTAAACAAACAGTTCGTGATTTTTACTTATATTTATTCATGAAAGAAAAATACAGCCACTGTCAGGGAATATAATAAAACTGGCTTTAATATGTTCGTTAGATAGGATCCTTCTTTGCTTGACCTGACAATTATAATCATATCAATATTGAAAAAGCATTAAAAAAAAAAAAAAAAAAACTAGCATTAAAAAGTTTATATTTAACTAGAAGTGTAATTTTCTACCATTTGAATAAAATTAGCAGCTGGCTAACAAATTGCTTTGTGGCTGGCTCACTCAGTCTAAACTAAATTATTTTATAGGTAATTTACTACACATTGTCATACAAATAACCTGAAATTACTGTGGATTATTAAGGCTAGGCTAAATGTTTTATTAGCTATTATTAAAATTAAATCTTTTTCTTTTATTGAAAGCGTGTTTTATATTAGTAGCATGTGCAGAATGCTTGTCAGAGAAGATAGAGATATAGAAAGACAGTTAGGGCCTGTATACATTTTCGGATATCCATCTGGGCCCATATTTTTAAAGATTCTAAGATTCCTCTCAGAGAGCTCCTAATTTAGCTTAAAAATGGCTAACTAGGAGTCTTAGCTTAAGAGTGATTCAGGACCAATCTAAGAGCAACTCTGAGCAAGGAAAAGACAAAAACTTTTATCTTAGTGAGGAGTCGGGGCTGACCCCATTGCTAGCTATGACACAGTCTTTTGAAGACTGTGATTGGTTGGTTGTCCAAGAAGGAAATAAAAGAGCACTTTTAAGAGTTGGGTCTATTATAAGCCTTCACTTTGAAATTATAGGTGTAATTTTTCCTGTTTTACCGTACTCACACACACACACACATTATATATGTATATATATATTCTTTATTTTTTATTTACCATGCTGTCATACTTAGCATATTTTATAGGAAATGAACAGCGACACAATAAGGTTCTGAAAGTGCTGTAATTGTTTGTGTGATCACTTTGCTTAGAGAAGGTTGTGACAGACCCAAGTCAGTTGCATTTTTCCAGTTGCCAAATATGTAAATGTAGTGATTTACTTTCATTTCTGGTGCTATGGCATTTCTGCGCGGTGTCGGAGATGTTCGCGTGTCTCTAATAAGATCGGTCACAAACATGATCCCTGTATGATCTAATGTGTAGCGTCTTATTAACATACTGTCATGCATTGTGTGCAACACATTTCTTCTCCCTCTTCATGTTTCGTCCATTTTCTCCACTGCTAAAGAAACTCTTAAGCCTCTTAAAGGTCCTCGTCCGTACTTCTAACAGTTTTGGACCTTAAGATGCTTTCTGAATTACTTTTTTCTTTACTAGGATCTTTTCTTTAATTTTAAGAGGAAACACCCACTTTTGTTACTAGGAGCAATTCTTAGCTGATTTGCTCCTGATTTGTTACGCTTGGCCACATAAAACGGATATAAATCCGATCTTGAATTGCACTATCACGTCAACGTAATCAACAGATGTGCTGCATTTTATTCAACATCAGCCAATTTTCACGATTGGATTGCTGTCCGACCAGAGAAAACGCATGAAGTGAGCAGGTGTAAACAGGCCCAGAGAGAGTGCACGGGGAAGGGCTCTCTGCTCTCTCTCCCTCAGTTATCATGCGCGCTATCACAAGAGTCACAGTCATTTACATCACTCATAAATCACATGAACCGATCAAATATGGCTTTGGCGGGACAAAAATTCATTTTGGTGGCCGCCAAAAAATTTTCAATGCAGGAAAAACCCTGTAATGAAAGTCTCCTGGTACACTTGAAAATGAGTGAGCCGTATGAGAATTTCTTTGAGAACATTTCTTTGTCAATTGGCAGGTTTTTTGGACACTTCAGTCATCGTTCTGAATGGCAGCTTATCAAAATTGACTACAAGTCCATATTCACCAGAAGGTGCACAGAGGGAGACTACCAAACCTGGCACCTGCATAACCAGGTAAAATGAAAAACAAGCAAAAACACAATTTATAAATTGTAATATGGGTTGCAACTGACTTAGATATGATTTTCTTAGGGTGAGCCATGCATAATGGGTCAAAAGCAGATCTACATGAAGCGTCGTCCAGGAAACTACTGCATGGTGGGATGGGACAACTCCAGGATCCTGTCTGCAGAGCCGTGCATTTGCAGAGCACACGACTTTGAATGGTGAGTGAACAGCATGCGTAACCAAATGAACGCATTTAAAGATCCACCTACTGATCTGACAGCTAAATCAGTGATTTCCTGCAGGAATCTTTTCTGGTGATTCTAGAAGAATTGTCTTGAACGGTTTAATTTACTTTAGACTGACTGTGTTATTAATTGGATCTGACTCCAATTAAAGAAGGTCTCAAATGTAGACTGATTCTAATTATATGCTGATCATCATTTTAGATGTGATCTTAATTTAGATATTTGATTATTATTATGGGCATATTATGGTTCATTCACTTTGCTAGTCACGGTCTCACAAACTGGCTAGTCTGAACATAATCAGTGTTTACAACTAATATGATAAGTTTGGCTGTCACATGCTTGCTCAAAACAAAATAGTACAGCCATGTGCAAGAAATTAATACATTTATTCAGTTAGGATGTATTAAATTGATCAAAAGTGGCATTAAAACATTTACTGTATAATGGTATAAAATATTTCTATTTAAAATAAGTGCTGTTCTTCCTGCATTACAGTTTCCACAATATGAATCAGCAACTGATTCTAAAATTGATAATAAAAGGAAATGTTTCTTAAGCAGCAAATCCAGATATTAGAATGATTTCTATAGGATCATGTGTCACTGAAAACTGGAGTGATGATGCTAAAAATTCAGCTTTGCCATCAAATACATTAAAAGTTATAATGCATTAAAATAGAAACAGTTCTTTTAAATTGTAATAATATTTCACAATATATTACTTTTTTATTATATTTTTTACTGTATTTTTTATTTATTTATTTTTTGAATAAATAAATGCAAATTTGGTGAACATAAGAGACTTATGCTCATAAACTTTTATCGGTGATACATTTATTAAATCAGTGTAAACCATTCCACAAATGCTCAATACACAACATCAGATATTTATTTGTTGAGTTAATATATCAAACCGTTCAAACAGAGCAAGACCTGAAACTCCTGCACACATAAAGTGCGGTCTAGATTTTCTTGCGCTTTATAGTTTTGTTGTTTTGTGTCCTACTCTGCTCTTTAGGTGGGATCACAGGTATTTATAAAACCACATGGCCTTCATGTTCTGTTCACTGGTGATCCGGGAGCTGTTTTCTAAGATCTTAGAATAGACTTCTACACCAGTGGACTGGTTAACCCCCTCTGTAGGGTCAGTGTAGGTGGGAAAGGTGCTTTATTGAGGATCAAGATGCATGATTCAGACAGTCTCTGGGCTTTTAAAGGCCGAAGGGCTGAGAGGAGAAGAAGAGAAGATCGAGGTTCTTTATCATCGTAGTCTGTTGTTGTCTGTCTGGAGGTTCTTTTAAAGTATATATAAATACCTCGGGATCTGCATCATTTATCACGTTCACAGAAAAGTGTTTTATCTTCGCACAGTGCATCCTTACTTTGTCTTTAATATGTTCTCCTGTTCTGTTTGATCTTGTTTTGCAGCAAATAGTACAGTTACAAATCTCAGTGAAGGGATCTTAACATGCTTTCAGATATGTGTTCATTTGTCTTCTCTATATGCAAGTAGTCCCCAGGATGCCTTTTGAGATTTATTGTGTGTCTTTAATTTGCTCAGTACTTTGATTCTAATACTAGAATTTTTCATTAAGCAATGCTTTAATAAATATGAAAGGAACGGACCCCCTAAAAAGATGAACGCCTTGCTAGGACCCTCCTTCTAAAATATGAAGAAAGATGATTTTTTTCATAGATAAAGAAACATTTTTCTTTCTTTCTTTCTTTTGGAAATGTTTTTTGCGGAAATTTCACCCTCTTCTCTTAGAGGTCTGTCACATTCACTGATTAAGAATGTCAGAGGGAGGATTTATTAAAAAAAAAACCTCATTTTTCTGATTCGCTGTGACACAAAGCATGCCTACGTAAGAACAGAAGCATTGCATGGAGTAACTTTATACTGTCAATGTGTATGATTATACAGCAAGCCCTGAAAGGGCAAATACTGTATATGAGCGATCATTCAATGCTTTTGACTAATCTTGACTAAAATATTCTAATCTTGGTTATTTCTCATTTTTATGACAAAAACATTTATCATATGTTTTGGAACAAAGAACAGGTCATAACCTCAGCTGATCTTCAAGTGGATTTTTGTATTTTTCATTTTAAGTGTATTCAACCATTCTCTATAATCGCTTTTTACCGAAATGGTGCTAATTCTCGTGCCGGTGTGTCACCGAAATCTGAGCCGGTGAAGGGCTGATGTTTGCGGGGGAACTGCAAACTTTAGACTGCGGCCTCACGTTTCACTCATAGCTGAGAGATGGCGCCAAAACCTGCCCAAAAACAAACAGTACTGAGATTAGAGAACATTTTTTAACATCAAATTAAATTACACTCAGTATTATAACAAATACAATCCATTTATGTTATGTAAGGCAAAGGCGTTTCCAGTGTGAAATGACTGCAGCTGACGCAGCTGACTGACATCTCGTCCTTATGTTGCAGTGCATAAAATAATATAATTTACACCACATTAAAGACTTTATAAATAAAATGTATACAAACCTTTATTTCCCCGAAAGAGTGCACCAAATCGGCAGCGGCGCTGAGAACTGCTCTCTCCTGTGGACTTAAAAAGCCTGTGCTCACAGCAGCTGCATTGTTGAGAAGTTTCACCGGAGACAAACTCAACCCAGCGGTTAGGTAGAATAAAATAACCCAGCATTAAAATAACCCAATAAAATGACCCAACAAGCTGAACCCAGTGTTTGGGTTAAAAATAACCCAGCACCTGGGTAAAAATATTAAAAATAACCCAATAAAAGGACCCAATAAGCTGAACCCAGCGTTTGGGTTTAAAAAAAAAATAACCCAGCACCTGGGGTAAAAATAATAAAAAATAACCCAATAAAATGACCCAACGGTCTAAACCCAGCATTTGGGTTAAAACCCCCCCCAGCATTTTTTAGAGTGTAGTTAGTTCAATAATCCTGAAAAAAAGCATGCACATCTTAAGTGCCTAATTTTGTTTATATTTTAGTGTAAAAACAGAAAAATGCTAGTTTACAGAATCACCATGAATCTGAGCAGAAAAGTAGCTTGTGAGTTGAATTCAGTATAAGACATTCATTTGTTCATTAAGGGTGCTGCAACTGAAATTGGCTGAAAGTTGATTGGAGGACATCTTAACTTGACTGTACATTGATTATCTTGATTATGTGATGATCCTTTGAATTTTGCACATAACATATTGCTGCCAGACTCTTTATATGTCTACATTATTACCACTGCCATCACAGCAATCTTCTCTTGATAACTAAATCTGTAATTCAACTTCCTTCCTATAGTTACATTCCAAGTCATTTATATAAAAGCCAGAGCTGCAGCACGTAGTTTAGCAGAAAACGTTTATTTCCTTTTTATCAGGGGAAATTATTATAATATGTCAACTTAAAAAGAAAAGGAACATGATGTTATTTTTGCTGTTTTGTTTTTGATGGGCAGTTGAGAAAGGAAAGAAAATTAGCAATTAGGACGTTGCATACTAGACTCAAACCTACATGTTTCAAATGAGTGGTAAGCGTTCAGGCAAAGTTCAGAATTGCAACTCTTCATGGCTTTTTAACTTCAAGCCATTAATTAAAGTTTGAATAAATTTAGGATTAGTTCTGCCAAAACAGAAGTTTTTTTTTTTTTTTTTTTTTTTTTTTCCTCTTCTCTTCTCTCAGTATGAAATTAAAGAACCATAATTCACAGTTATTGCATTTTTTATTTTAATTTTTTTTTTTTTTTTTGTAATGCATTTTGTGTGATTTGTAGATGTAATAGTCTGGATGATACAGACATGGCAAACTACTAAACAGATTTAATTTGCATGCTAATTCATTTTCAAATTTTACCCAGTTCTCTGTTTATCTTAAATTAACCAGATACAGCCAAGCTGTGGTACTTTTTTTTCTTCCATTGAGCCTCATTTCTGAATGAGAAAAACTTTAGCAGTTTAATTAAGTCCATTAGCTTCTGTGATATTTTGTTTTCATATATTCATTGTCCAGATCAGTTCGGCCCACCGGTACATATTTCATCCTGCAGTTTTAAGATAGGAACATGCTTGAAAAACAAAACAACTTTTGCTAAATTCGCTGTGATTCACAGAACTTTTAATTGCAATAAACAACTTGTGACATGATATGCAGAGTAATTATTCTGTGGAATATAATATGTTGTCTCTTTCCATTAGCTCTGACAAAGAGAGCTCATCTAATAAGTTTTATTGGTTTAGGTTGTGGTGTAAGAATTAAAAGCACATCTTCTAGCTGCAGATATAAGATATGTGATACTGACAGAAGAACAAAATAACATTTGTAATGCATTTTTTGCGAGGACAACTGTAATTAGGAATTCTCCATTTCTTCACTGTTTATAATAATAATTGCAGTTGGTGATGCAGCATGTAGATAACAATTAAGCATAAGACTTTTTTAACATGTCTAAACTTTTACATATTTTTACACTATATTATATATGTGTGTGCATGTGTGTATGTGTGTGTGTTTACATGTTTTTAAACAAAAAATGTTAAAATGATACAAAATCAATATTTTACGCAGTGTAATCAGGGTAGTTTTTAAATACTAATATAGGGGTGATTATTTCTCAGTTAAATGAACTTTTTTATTTTATTTTTTATATATTTCATATTTGCTAGTAATTATTCTACTTTAAGAGTAAATTAAATAATTCATTATAATAGATAATAATAGATCTCAAGAATGATAAAAAGAACGTTGCTTTGACATTTTTTTAATAATAACTTAATCATTTATTTATTTTGTTTTTTAAATTTATTTTATAATGTGTCTTTTTATAAGATAGGATTGTCTCCTATACTGCTGCCATTGACCAATACTAGATTACACCAAGCATTTTACAGAACAATTGAGTTTCAGTTTGATTATGATATAAATGAGAGTGACATAGAAGCACATCTTTGTTAGAAGTTATAATTAAAAGATTAGAAGTTCCTTTCATTTTTTTATTTATTTATTTATTTATTTATTTATTTTTTGGATATATACATGATCTGAGAGTAGCTTTATTAGGTGTCATTACTAAAACAGTCAGTATTTTGCAAACTGTAATTCAGAAACTCCATTTCTTCTTACTTATGTAAGATCAAATAAAATTGAATGTTAACTTGTATTAGCAAGTCCAAATTTTTCTCCAAAAAAATAAGAAATGTCATGACCATTTTACATCATTACAATCACACATCAAATATTCACACATTATACAAAAATCCACTTCAAAGATGATCATGAACTCTTTATTAAAGGACATACTTTTTAGTTTTCAAAATTAAGGCAAGGCACATTTATTTCTAGATCACATTAAAAAAGCCAATGCTGACCCAAGTTCTGTACATCAATCCTGACAAATAAAACAACAAATAATAAAACCAACAAGAAAGCACATACATTAATAAAACTACAATGATACAAAACCCAGTGTAAAAAAAAGCTTGACCTTTGACACCATTGCCCATGGTTTAAATTGTATCTTTCTGATAGAACATTTTTGGTGGAGGTTGGATTTTTTTTTTCTTCCTCTATGGTACCATTAACTTGTGGTGTACCTCAGGGTTCAATCTTGGGACCTCTTTTGTTTTTGTGGTATTTGATCCCTTTAGGTTAAATTTTTCGTAAGCATAATATTCTGTAGCATTTTTACATAGATGATACCTAGCCATTCTTTCATTAGATGCTGGTTGGCAGCTAACTTTCTTCAACTGAATAAATCTAAACAAAAGTAATGAAAGTGTTACTATTTAAAGAATCACCCATATGTACCTAAAACAACACTACATTTGTATGGGAATAATCTGAGCACTAGCACACAAATATCTTTTAAAGCTTGACTCTTATCTGAGTGCCGGATTGGAACCGCTCATAATTAAAAACCCAAATGCGTGATGCCAAAAGGGACCATGTGGTCTGCTGGGGTTTGTTGTGGATCAGTAATTAATTGATAAATCAAAGTCACCGGTGATATATGAACAGACATTCACTTCAGCAGGTTCCAGGGCTTCTGGGAGAAGAGAGAATGAATTGAAAGGCGTTAAGGACATACGTTGATGCCTGCAGCTCTCAGAGCAGAAAAGACATTTGTCATCCCAGAATTAATACATCTCAATGGCTGCAATTGTCTCAAGGGCATAAAAGAGGGACATGCTCGAATACAAGATGTGCCGCTGTGCATGAATGAAAGGATGTACAGGTAGTTAGGAGAATGTTTTACAGGATAGGCATCAGGGAACGGCATTAGAAAATGTCACAAACTAGTTTTGAATTTGCGATGACCTTGTATGAAACTAGTCAAACATACCTGGAGAGAATTTATATTTTTAAGGATGAATTTGATACCTCAAACAAGTTGAAATTAAAGAAATGTTATTTATGTGAGATTTTTTTTTTCTTGTTTGTTTTGTTTTGTAGTGATTATGGTTTTGAGAGAAGAGGGGATGGAAACTGTTTGCCTGCATTTTGGTTCAACCCTTCCATGTTGTCTCGAAGCTGCAGCCAAGGGCAAAACTACCTCAACAGCACAGGGTAAGCTGTATATACATTATGCAGACACTTCATATTTCATCATGGTGGTGTTTCACTCTCATTGTGGGGACATTTGGTCACTGATGGCTAAATATGTTTTATAAAGATTTTTTCCAAGTAACATTATTTTTTAATGGATTTAGTAATAGTTAACTATAATAACCCTGCTTTTTAGCATTTTAGAACTTTTCGTAAAGAATTTTTAATCAGACTAGCACTAAACCAATCTTGTGTTAGGAAAGTGGTTATTTTTAATTGAACCATGATTTAAACTTGCTGTGCTGATGAGCAGACACAAGCCATATTGACGTGAGCAGGTTTTAAACTTTCTGGAGATTGTGGTGTCCGTCTTTACGACAACTTTCTAGACAGTCAATCCATGCAAAGAGACCTAGCTGGACAGATAACACTGTGTAATGGAAAGACTTCATTTAAACCTAATTTAAAACCAACATCAGTCAGAAAGCATATCCATTCAGAGCAAGAGTGTGAAATTACAGACAAGGAAAGAGACAGAGAAAGAACACGATTATCATTTTCTGAGATTGTGTCACATAAATTGTGGCCAAAACCAATTCATCCAGCAACAAAAAACCAGAGCTGCTCAGAATGGATCTATCAGGCTTGTTGTATTCAAATGGATAAATACAGTGACCCAGACACTAAGTCACAATGTGAATGTCATTAAGTTAAACCATCAAATCGTTTATCTCAAAAGAAAGATGTTTCAGACTAGTTTTTGATTTCTTTGTGTGTTTCAGGTATCGCAAAGTGGTAGCGAATAACTGCACAAAAGGAGTGAAGGAGATGTACACGGCCAGGAAACAGCAGTGTCCGAATCGCCCCCCGCGAGGTTTAGTCCTGACAACCCGTGACGACAAACTCACAGCCAACATGGGCAGCAATGTGACCTTCCTGGTGCGGCTAGATGAGGTGAGATCATCACGAGGGTCATCTGAATCTGATGAACTCAGCTAATGGAAAATCATAGTCAGATTATCGGATTCAGTGATCTGACCATTTAAAATGCGGCATGGCCAGAAGCTATAATTATGGGCCTGGTATTGAGTCAAGACCTAAATTATACAGTAATAATTATTAAATTGATGCGCTAACTCCATGTGAGCAGATTATCAATGATCAGATATCAAGATGTCCATGTAGCAGATTAATTTATTATGTCTTTTAGCTAAAGCAGTGGTTCTCAACTGGTTTTGCTTCAGGACTCGGATTTAACATCAGGCATCAAGTGGAAGAAACAGTATCTTTTTTTTTTAGGGGGGCAAAATAAAGTTATAATTAGACACGCAGTCTGACTTTGACATTAACGACAAAAGATGTGGAAAGTGATTGTTTTTTACATTTTAAGGCAAAATACCCAAGGTGAATAGGTACTAATGCATAGTAATAGATAACAGATATAAATACTAACGAATATCACCATAGTTATCCAGTTGCTTGGGTACATAAAGAATTGCAAACTCTTTGATATTGCAAGTTTTGTTTTCAGAATGCAAATGATTAGTTATCTTATTAAATATGAACTAATTTGCATAAATCCATAGAACAGAAATCTTAACATTGGATAGCCAGGTTCACAAATTCTTGTTTCATTTTGTTGACATATTAGAGGTTATGGTTTTTACAGAGAGGATCTTGGATAGCTTTTTTATCACTTAATAAATCAGAAAATACAGTCATCAGCTACAGGAAAAAAACAAAACAAAACAAAACAAAAAAAATCACCATGTTTTTAGGGATATAATTTTGTTAAAAAAGGCAAACAGGCAAAAAAAAAAAGAAAAAGAAAAGAAAGAAAAAAACTAACAAAAAAAATTATACAGGAATAAAATTTGGTGTATGTAAGTGCTACTGAAGTGGAGAGTTCTTGCTCAGTGCATGAGGAAAAAGAAAAATTATTTTGAGGAAAACAAAAATAATTCCTACAAACAGTGTGTTGTATCTGAAATCTGCAGGCACAAGTAGATAAAGTGCAATAAAATAAACACTTGAAAGTGTAATTTAGATGGAGTTTTTATTTTTATTTTTTATTTTTTCCACTAGTCTGAAACAACATGTTACGAAAAGCCAAACAGCTCAAAATCTCAAAATTGACCAGTGCATAAAAAAAAAAAAAACAAACAAACAAAAAAAAAGAAAACCTTTTTCCCTGTAATGCCTTACCTTAGAATTTCATACACATTTTTTTTTTATATTGCTTTCCTACCATAGCATGTTTTGATTTTTAGTTGCATTTTCTTGTTTGCATTTAGCATTGTTTTTATCTGCTATCCTTAACCCTATCAGAACAGATTTCCAGCCCATTTTAAGTTGCAAACCACCATTTGAGAAGTACTGATATAGACAAAGTATAACTGGATTTGCAGTTGTATAAGAGTATGTGCTTTTTACTTGTTGACAGATTTTTATTTATTTATTTTTTTTTTTTTAATGAAGTCTACACATATTTTCACTGATCTCTGGGCACTGTAAAGTGTTTTGTCTGGTAGTCTAAAAACGTGTTTTGTGTAGTAACTTCTTATTTATTTTAGTCAAATCAGAAATATGAATTAATATGACTTAATCAACCAGACTACATTAGCATACACCAACAAAAGTCATTTTAAGGTTCAGGTCAGAGATAGCTAAATTTACGGGTCATTTACTAACACTCAGACCATCCAATTTGTAGATGAGTTTGTTTCTTCATCAGAACAGATTTGGAGGAATTTAATTTACATCACTTTGTCGCCAATGGATCCTCTGTAGTGAATGGGTGCCATCAGAATGAGAGTACAAACTGCTAATAAAAAACATCACACTAATTCATAAGTAATCCACACCACTCCAGTCCATCATTTAATGTCTTGTGAAGTGAAAAGCTGCATGTTTATAAGAAAGAAATCCATCATTAAGGCATTTTAACTGGCCAAAATACCAGTCCATAATTCATAATTATGCTTCCTGCAGTGAAAAAATTGTCCTCTCGTGTCAAAATTCACCAGCATGTTTGTTTAGGACTGTTTTTGGACTGTTTTTGCTTGAACACGGTACTTGATCTATGCATATTTCTCTCCTGATTCAGACGAGACAAGATTTTCACTGGAGAAAGCAATTTTATGCATAAATTTTTTATGCATAAATTTCTCGCATTTTAGAATGACGCAATGGTTTGAAGTTAAAAATGTGTTGATGGATTTGTTTCTTATAAACACAGCTTTACACTTTACAAGACGTTAATTGATGGACTGGAGTCATGTAGATTACTTGAAAGTTTGGATTATTGTAATGTTATCAGCTGTTTGGACTCTCATTCTGACGGCACCCATTCACTGCTGAGGATCCACTGGTGAGCAAGTGATACAATGCTAAATTTCTCCAAATCTGTTCTGATAAAGAAACAAACTCATTTGCATGAATGTCGAGAAGGGTAAGTTCATTTTCATTTGGGGGTGAACTATTCCTTTAAAATAACAACTGAACAATTTCTTTTTTTACAGTGGATTTTTCAGCCAGTTATTGGCCGACACTGTTGGGCTATAATTTAAAACATTTTTACTGTGCTGGTTTGTTATTATGGTTTCAGCTATTTCGTATTAACCTCCCCCTTAATGACATCATCACAAAAATAACTGTGAGTGGTTATTTTACATGATGGTCAGACTATTTTTTCTAAGTGTGCTGTTCTTGGTGGACCAGACTTTCAGACCAGTCTGGCTAAGTGAGACTATCAATGAGCTCTATATGTGACCGTTTACACCCACATAGGTCATTTTGACATTCTGGAAACTTTCCATAATTTGGTGTCCTCTGCTCCGAGCTGTGCTGGAGCTCTGGCAGATGAAAAGGCTTCATTCTGTACAGATGATATGGTGCAAGCCGGATACATATTACAAGCCTGCTGGGGAATAGCTTTCATTGAGGTGCAATGCACACATGGTCACACATATTCTCTCTTGGTTTCTGTCTCTCACACACACAAGCTCGCACGCTCATTCCAGGTAAAGTGTTTCTCCCTAGGCGTCTCACCACAGCAGAGTTGTCACATTACAGTATGATGTGATGAGGAAATGAGGGCTTATTCCTTTCATTAAGAGAGTGAGAGCTAGTAAAGAGAGAGAGAGAAAGAGAGAGGGAAACAGATAGTGAGATGGGCTAAGAATTCCATCTATTTATATTCATGAGGGTCAGAGCCGGGGCTGTTTCTTAGGCAAATCAAATGGACCTTAATATTTAATGCCTTTAAGGTGCAACACAAGATTTTTTTTTTAATTATTTTTTATTTTTATTTTTTGAACAGAGAAAGCAGCTCGAGGTTAGAAAAAATAGAAGCAGAGAAAATTTATGAGGAAACAGATTAGCTTAGTTTATTGTTATGTCTATCTATCTATCTATCTATCTATCTATCTATATATATTTATATATATATATATATATATATATATATATATATATATATATATATATATATATATATAGATAGATAGATATAGATATGTATGTATGTGTATATATATATATATATATATATATATATATATATATATATATATATATATACACATACATATATACATATATATGTAAGGGATAATCAACGGCTAGCCGTGCATTAAAGGATTTTAATGCACGACGTGGAGGGAAAGAAGTGCATTAAAATCTTTTGCCTCCACGAAGTGCATTAAAATCTTTTAATGCACGGCGGCTAGTCATTGATTATCCCGCTTATTCCATGGTCATTTGCCAAGTAATAGATAAGTTAAAACTTGTCTTGCTCTTTGCAGTGCAATATTTGAACGAATGGGTAAAAATTACAGTTATTTTCGTCAGTTACGGCTCGTTAGCACTAACATTCTGCCAGCTTCAAATCAGACACAGAGATGAAATAGTGCGGTAAGGCCACATTTATTTGAAAGAATTATAGCATGCATTTCAATTAATGATCTCTCTTCTCTCTCTCTCTCTCTCACTTCCGGTGCGAGCGTGAGCGTGCAGAGTGGAGTGTTGCGAGTGAAACTTTTTTCCTTTTTCCTTTTTCGCTGTGTCTATCCCTAGGCTGCGAAGTTCTAGTTGTATCTTTTGCTGTTATCGGGCCGCGTGCTATCCGCTTTATTGAGGAAGCATGTCGGCCCCATGCATGCAGGGGTTAGGCTCACTTACGCGACGCCACGCTGTAAAGGTCGCATTCGCGGTGAGTGTGGAACATTGTTGCTTGGCAATAGGAGAGGTGGTGGGGCATGAGAGTGTGCTCTCCGCCTCTAGAATGAATAGTGCCATTGTAGTTTTTCTTGACAGTAAAGATAAAGCTAATGAGATAGTTGAGCACGGAATGGTTATCAGTGGTGAACTTGTCCCTGTTCTTCCCCTTTCATTACCAGCTAAGCGAGTCACTTTGTCAAATATTCCACCTTTTGTGAGCGATGACATTTTAACTCAGGCTTTATCTTGATATGGTAAACTGGTTTCTCCGATCAAGAAGATTCCAATTACTTGTGACTCTCCTTTGTTGAAACATATTGTTTCTTTTAGGCATTTCGCTTATATGATCACTAAGGATGATGCTGATTTGGACATGACACTTAATTTTCGTATTGACGATTTTGATTGTTGTTTTTGTCACTACCGCAAAGATGAAATGTTTTGGCTGCGGTAATTTTGGTCATTTAATTCGTAACTGTCCTGAAAAAATTACAGCAAAAGAAAGGAATGTAAGTGAGAATTCTGAAAGTGGTGATACAGCTGGTGTTGCCGGTCCGGCTGAGGTGATACCCTCGGGGGAAAGCTCGACGGTTGTGGCTCCAGGTCCTTCCAGTGAGTCTGTGACTGAATCGACCTAGTCGCATCGGCCCTCGAGTATGGCACACACTATAGCGCATTCAGATGCTGGTGTTAAGGATCTAACAAATGTGGCACAGTGTTGTGGAGACATTGGAGATGGGAAAATTGATAGGGTTTCAGACAATAGTTCGGCACAGCTGCAAGAAATGTGTGAGGTGAAAAACTGTTTTAGAAAGGAAGAAGAGCAATCTATTTTTAAAATGCCCCAAAAAAGCAAGAAATATAACGAAGTACCTGATGCTAAAATAAGCAAAATTGAAATGCATGAGGATGAAGAGCAAGATACGGAGAGTGATGCGGGGTCTTCTGACTCTAGTGTTGGCCAGAGTTATGAGCTTGATGACATCAAGTTAATCCTCAGATCAACTAAAAATAAAAGAGGTGTGCGGGTGCAGGAATATTTCCCTGATTTAAAACAATTTGTTGAAAAAGCAAGAGGCCTAATGGCAGAGGGTTCATTCACGAACAAAGAAGTCTATCGTTTAAAGAAAATTGTGAGAAATCTTAACAATGCCCTGAATAATGACATTTGTTAACTTTATGAGTAGGAATGCTAATTTTTCTTTGCCTTGTTTTTTTTTTTTTTGTCTGTTAGTTATGAGTGAAGTGCATTTAGCCAATTTGAATGTCAGTGGCGCAAGGGATGTTAGAAAAAAGAACAATAATATTTGAAGTAATTAAACAGAAAAATATTGATGTTGCTTTTCTACAAGACACCCACAGTGAATTTAAAAATGCTGCTGACTATGTGAGAGAGTTTGATGGCACTTCTGTGCGAAGTCATAACACTTCAAAGAAATTCTTTGTGAAGAATTTTAGTCCTGTTTCTTATGTAATTGATGAAATTGTTAAAGGTAGGCTTTTAAAAGTTAGAGCAGTTTTTGAGAATTGTGTATATTTTTATCTGTGTGTATGTTCCAACTGCACCAGTTGAAAGATTAGTTTTTTTTAGACACGCTGTATTCAACCTTACAAAACTGTTGCCCTGAAGATTTTTTGTTCTTAGGTTGCAATTTCAATTGTACTAAGCTCAATTTAGATAGGAATCATATTGAGCCTAATCTAGCTTCATGTACCCGTCTTATTCATTTTATTAAAAAAATATGAATTACAGTGGGTACGGAAAGTATTCAGACCCCCTTAAATTTTTCACATTGCAGCCATTTGCTAAAATCCTTTAAGTTCATTTTTTTTTCCTCATTAATGTACACACAGCACCCCATATTGACAGAAAAACACAGAATTGTTGACATTTTTGCAGATTTATTAAAAAAGAAAAACTGAAATAATCACATGGTCCTAAGTATTCAGACCCTTTGCTCAGTATTTAGTAGAAGCACCCTTTTGATCTAATACAGCCATGAGTCTTTTTGGGAAAGGTGCAACAAGTTTTTCACACCTGGATTTGGGGATCCTCTGCCATTCCTCCTTGCAGATCCTCTCCAGTTCTGTCAGGTTGGATGATAAACGTTGGTGGACAGCCATTTTTAGGTCTCTCCAGAGATGCTCAATTGGGTTTAAGTCAGGGCTCTGGCTGGGCCATTCAAGAACAGTCACGGAGTTGTTGTGAAGCCACTCCTTCGTTATTTTAGCTGTGCGCTTAGGGTCATTGTCTTGTTGGAAGGTAAACCTTCGGCCCAGTCTGAGGTCCTGAGCACTCTGGAGAAGGTTTTCTTCCAGGATATCCCTGTACTTGCCCGCATTCATCTTTCCCTCGATTGCAACCAGTCGTCCTGTCCCTGCAGCTGAAAAACACCCCCACAGCATGATGCTGCCACCACCATGCTTCACTGTTGGGACTGTATTGGACAGGTGATGAGCAGTGCCTGGTTTTCTCCACACATACCGCTTAGAATTAAGGCCAAAAAGTTCTATCTTGGTCTCATCAGACCAGAGAATCTTATTTCTCACCATCTTGGAGTCCTTCATGCGGGCTTTCATGTGTCTTGCACTGAGAAGAGGCTTCCGTCGGGCCACTCTGCCATAAAGCCCCGACTGGTGGAGGGCTGCAGTGATTATTGACTTTCTACAACTTTCTCCCATCTCCCGACTGCATCTCTGGAGCTCAGCCACAGTGATCTTTGGGTTCTTCTTTACCTCTCTCACCAAGGTTCTTCTCCACCGATAGCTCAGTTTGGCCGGACGGCCAGCTCTAGGAAGGGTTCTGGTCGTCCCAAACATCTTCCATTTAAGGATTATGGAGGCCACTGTGCTGTTAGGAACCTTAAGTGCAGCAGAAATTTTTTTGTAACCTTGGCCAGATCTGTGCCTTGCCACAATTCTGTCTCTGAGCTCTTCAGGCAGTTCCTTTGACCTCATGATTCTCATTTCCTCTGACATGCACTGTGAGCTGTAAGGTCTTATATAGACAGGTGTGTGGCTTTCCTAATCAAGTCCAATCAGTATAATCAAACACAGCTGGACTCAAATGAAGGTGTAGAACCATCTCAAGGATGATCAGAAGAAATGTACAGCACCTGAGTTAAATATATGAGTGTCACAGCAAAGGGTCTGAATACTTAGGACCATGTGATATTTCAGTTTTTCTTTTTTAATAAATCTGCAAAAATGTCAACAATTCTGTGTTTTTCTGTCAATATAGGGTGCTGTGTGTACATTAATGAGGAAGAAAAATTAACTTAAATGATTTTAGCAAATGGCTGCAATATAACAAAGAGTGAAAAATTTAAGGGGGTCTGAATACTTTCTGTACCCACTGTATGTGATATTTGGAGATCTTTAAATGGCAATGAAAGGCAGTATAGTATATAGGCAGTTATATCTTTGGCCAGACTGGATAGATTTTACAGCTTTAACTATCATCTTAACATTTTTAACAAGTGTTATATTATGCCAGTGAGTTTTTCAGATCATAGTATGGTGCATTGTAAATTTATTTTAAGCTCAATAAAACCTAAGAGTGCATATTGGCACTTTAACACCAATTTGTTAAGTGATAATTTTTTTAAGGAATCTTAGTCTTTTTGGGACGTTTACAAAACAATTAAGTGTTCTTTTCATTCATTACAACAGTGGTGGGACTTTGGCAAGGTCCAAATAAGGCAGTTTACGCAACAGTACACTCACTGTTACTAAAGAGTTGACTCAGTCCTTAGAGCATTTGGAAAAAGAGATCCTTGAATCTCAGAAATTGGCTCAATCTACTGGTGAAATTCGACATATGGAAGCCTGCTCTAAGAAAAAGGCACAGTTGGCAGATCTACTGGGGTATAGAGTACAGGGGGCTTTGGTCCGTTCACGCTTCCAAAGCATTGATCAGATGGATGTACCATCCAAATACTTTTTCAGCATGGAAAAAAAGAATGGACAGAAGTGGTTTATTTATGCACTTCACTCCGAGGATGGAGCGTTGTTGTCAGACTCTGCCGATATCCATAGGAGAGCAGTTCTTTTTTATCAAAACCTTTATAGAAGTGAGCTCGATTCAGGGCGTTGTGTGGAAAGTGTCTTCTTTGACAACTTACCTAAAGTCTCAGAGGAGGCCAACGTTGATCTTTCAGGAGTGTTGACCCTGGGAGAGATTTTTAAGGCCCTGCAAAGCATGGAGTCTAGGAGGGCACCAGAAGTGGATGACCTTCCAGTTGACTTCTATAAGGCTTTTTGGTTGGAGCTGGGAGAGGATCTGCTTGAGGTACTCAGTGCCAGCTTGACAGAGGGCAGGTTGCCTCTGAGTTGCCGGAGAGCGGTTATCACCCTTATTCCGAAAAAAGGGGACCTTACTGATATTAAGAACTGGCGGCCTGTCTCGCTTCTTTGCAGCGATTACAAACTGCTTTCCAAAGTTTTGGCTACTAGACTGGCTGGGGTGTTGGATCAGGACATCCATCTGGACCAAACATATTGTGTCCCCGGTAGATCTATTTTTGATAATGTTTCTTTAATTCAAGATATTTTTCATGTTTCTATATTGTTAAACTTAGACTGTGGTGTGTTATCTTCAGATCAAGAGAAGGCTTTCGATCGGGTTGAGCATTCTTATTTGTGGAACACTTTAGCAGCTTTTGGTTTCTGCAAAGAATTTGTAAGTATGATCAGAGTACTCTATTGTGACATTGAGAGTGTACTGAAAATTAATGGTGGCTTATGTGCTCCATTTCTGGTTCTTAGGGGTATCAGACAAGGTTGTTCTTTGTCTGGAATGTTGTACTCATTGGCTATTGAGCCACTACTTCAACAAATAAGAATACATTTATGTGGCTTGTGTTTACCAAATTGTAATAATAATGTTCGTTTGTCAGCTTATGCTGATGATATTGTGGTGTTGATCAGTAAACAAGGTCATATGCAGTCTTTGCTTAATTTAATCAAAGATTTTAGAATACTGTCTTCTGCTAAGATTAATTGGCAAAAAAGTGATGCTTTATTGTTAGGTCAATGGTCTGATGGGATACCTTGTCTTCCTGATGGGTTGTGTTGGGGTAGGGGAGGTATAAAATATTTAGGAGTCTATTTGGGAGATTTTTTACAGAAGAATTGGGAGGGGGTGCTTGAAAAAGTCAAAGGGCGCTTGGATAAATGGAGATGGTTATTACCAAATATGTCCTATAGAGGGAGGACTCTTATTGTTAACAATGTAGTCGCTTCAGCATAGACTGGCTGAAGACATGTGTTGTCACAGTGGAGGAAGAAGTCTTCCTCTGTCTCAACTGATCCAGATCAACATTCGTCACAGATTCGCTGCTCTTTAGGTAACCACTATGTGTAACCCCCCCGGGTCCGCACCTGCCACACCTCGTTCCGAGTGGATCTCGAACCCGCGTCGTCGGCATGGGAGGCGGGCGCTCTAACAAGGAGGCTAAAGCCCACGGCCTCTACCGTCTGTCGCTAGAGCGCCTCATTTTGAGATCAGGGGAGTGAGGTTTACCTGCACAGCACTTACCCGCTGGCCTCCGTTACATATGTCGTCCTCTTTCTATGGCCAGCTGGTGGTCACTCAGTCTGTACTTCATGTGAGTTATATTCCTGACTGAGACCAGATAGTCAGCCAGACTGTACTCTCTGTTGAGTTTCAGATAACATTGGAGACGACTTTGGTCTTTGTCTTGTTCTTTCCAATGCTGTATGTATGTCTCCTTCTCTTCATTCATAATTTCTTTGATTCTTCTATGTTTTTCAGGGTTGGTGATAATGGCGACGTACACACTGCAGCTAAATTCGGTTGTTAGTTCACCTTTTACTCCTTAATTGTGTTCTGTACACATATAATTCACTAAAACACGGGAGTGACAACCACATTAACTCCCGAAAAATACAGGTAGTGACAACCGCATTTACAGAAATTCTATGCAGTGTGTACAGAACTGAACTGAACAACTAGTTGTTAATGACATATTTAAACATGCATCAGTGTCTTCGTCTGTGTGTGATGCAAGAAAAAAAACAGTGAAAGAAGTCTTAACTTATGCTGCATTCACGTGCTATCGGAATTATTGTAAATACGAGTTTCCTAGTCGGAAATTGGCCATATAAGGTCTCTCTAAGGCAGTTCATGTCCAATTTCCGACCAGGAAGCTCGTATTTACGATAATTCCGATAGCATGTGAATGCAGCATTAGCACTGGGCTAGCTGCGCTCATGAGCCCTGCTGTAAAGTGTCAGTGTTGCCAGGTCTTCATAGAAAAAAAAAAACAAAAAAAAAAAAAATGACAAGCACAAAAAACACTAAACCACACAAATTCTTTGTTTTATAACACCAAAAAACAAAAAAACAACAACAAAAAAAATAAATAATTCATATATCTCATATCCACAACAGACCACTTTATTAACTTAATAAAGTGCCTATCTTTATGAGATAAGACCAAACAAAAGTGCTTGTAAATATGAGGGCATGGCAACACTGCAAGACAGCGCTCTCTAAAGCAGCCTCCCTAGCATAAACACAACTCTGCACGTCTATCAGCGGTAGTTTAGTTAAAGTCCGTGTAAAGAGAATTCTGAGAATTGTTTCTAAACACATTACAAATGTTAGAAATGTATTGCTGAAACACATTACAAGGACTCTGAACTATGTAGTACTGAATTGTAGAGTTAAACCGTTAAACAGTTTTTCACCAATTCTGTGTTCAGGATTTTTTGGGCGGTGCTAAAACGGTGGCTCGATGACGCAATGGAGCCCTATAATAAACACTATAATAACTATGTTGAGAGGTCAAGTTCTTAGATTGTCTTTTTGAATGTCTGATGTTAGATATACAGTCTCTAGGCAGTGACGGTTCTAGGGTGAATGGATGCCCGGGTCTTAGCCCAGAGACATCAATATGTGGCAGAATACATACAATTTAAAAACATGGACGTTCACAATTCGCATCTAAAAACGCATGGAAACGCGAGCTGTACCGCTTTCTCTTCTTTCACAGCGCACCGGAGCTTGCGCTCTCGTGGTGTTTGCCGTTGCAACCATGAGCCGCGCTCGCCTTGAAGACGAGAAGGTTTCAACTCACTGCAGCGCTAATGCGCATTGAGCGGGCTTGCCGCGCGTCTACAATTAAATAACGAACTTGCACGCTCAAACATGTGTGGGTGTATAAATCCAATTAAGCTATTAGGCTTAATAAGCTACCTAAGTTATTAGGCGTGTTTCTGTGGACATGAAGGATGCTTCTGCAGTACTCCACATGCAGAGCTTCTAAAGGGTGTTTGTGTCAATCTTTATGGCTGTAGTTACTCATTGGGCCCCAGATCTCGCTTCTATACAGGGCAATAGGCAGTATGACACTATCGAAAATCTTTGTTCAAGTTCTGATGGGGATGTTTATTTTGAATAATTTTGTTTGTATGGCGTGCAGTGCCTTGCGGGCTTTTACAAGTAATGTTTTTATTGCCAAATTGAAATTTCCAGTGGGAGTTAAAATCAGACCAAGACAATTATATTGTAAAGTATGTTGAAGTGTGATGTTTTTTTTTAACGTAAATATATGTTTATGATCTAGATTTCTGTTTTTTCTTTTTTTTTCTGAAATATCATAATCTTAGTTTTTTGGATGTTGACTTCTAGGGTCCAATCATGGCAGCATTTAGTTAAAATGTCAAGTTGTTCTGGAGACCTTCTGGTGTTTTAGATAGAATTAGCAAGTCGTCTGCATACAGTAAATATGTGACTTCTGTGTCGAATAATTGTAATCCTGGACTGTCTGATTGGTCCAGTAGATCTGGCAATTCATTGATATATATGTTAAATAAAGTCGGGCTGAGGCAGCAGCCCTGTCTCACTCCTCGCTGTTGAGAAAAATAGTCTGTCCTGCTGTCTAATTTTTACTGCACATTTATTTTGGTTATACATATATAAAATATACATATATTTTACCCCCTATGCCACTTTGAATGATTTTATAAAACAATCCATTATGCCAAATGGACTCAAAAGCCTTCTTAAAATCTATGAAGCATGCAAGTATTTTCCCCTCTTTCTTTAGGTGTACATGTTTATTTATTAATGTGTGTAGTGTGTGAATGTGGTTAGTGGTTTCGATGTTTAGGGAGGAAGCCAATTTGAGATTTGCTGATGACATTGTGCTGCTTTAAGAAAGATGAAATCCGAGAGTTGATTATAGAGCAAAATACTTTTCCCAAATTACTGGTTACACATATCCCTCTGTAGTTATTAGGATCTGTTTTGTCTCCACTTTTAAAGATAGGAGAGATGAGTCCTGTGTTCCAGACCTTAGGAAAAACGCCTGAACTCAAAATCAAATAAAAAAGTTTGAGTAGTGCAATCTAAAGTTCAGGAGAGCTGTTTTTAAGCATCTAATTTTTTTTTTTTCTTATGTTGTCAGGGCCACATGATTTCTTACATCTGAGGGATTTCAGTTTTCCTCTAAGTTCTTGTTGGGTTATTTGATAATCTAGTGGATTTTGGTTGTTTTTAATACATGATTCAAGAGCATTCAATCTTTCAAGGACTTTTAACTCGTTGGGATTATTCAGAGGGTCAATTTGATGTGTATAGAACTTCTCAAAATAATCTTTCCAAATTTGACCATCTTGAATGGCTAGTTCTTGTGGCTTTGTATTGGTTAGACTGTTCCAAGTGCTCCAGAACTGACACTGATCAATTGTGTTTTCGATCTTCTGAAGTGTGTTGTTATAATAATCCAATTTCTTCTCTCTCAGTATGTTTTTGTATTGTTTCAGAAGTTCTGAGTGCTTTAATCGTAATTCTGAGTTGCCTGGATCTTTGTGTTTTTGATTTGAAATTAATCGTAGCTCTTGTCTTATTGTTTTACAGTCATGGTCAAACCATTTTTCAGAAGGTTTTTGTTTAGCTCTATTTTTGTGTTTATATGTGGTAGTTTTATTTAAATTAGCCTTTTTTGCTATATTTTCAAAAATGTCAGTAATATGTTTAATTGCTAAATTTATTCCTTTCCAATTATTATCATATGTTGAATTGTTAAACAGTGTTATGGAATTGATTATTTCGTTAGACTTCAATACTTTAATGTATGTTTCAGCAGCATTACGAGTCCATCTATGTGGTGTTTTGAGTTTATGTAGATGAATTGGCTTTTTATGAATTTCTCTTGATTTGATGTTTTCACCTTTAATGCAAAGATTGATCTGGCTGTATTCAGACAGGGGTGACTGAGTTTTGAAATGGGAGGGACTTATATTTGCACTGAAATGGGAGGGGCTTATATTTGATATGGCATAATCTATAACACTGTTGCCGAGAATTGAGCCATAGGTAAATTGTCCTCAGGAATCTCCTTTGATTCTTCCATTGAGGATATAAAAACCTAAAGTTTGACAAAGATGGGCTACCTCTTTCCCATGCCTATTGATTCCAGTATCCTGGTTATTTCTTCTAGGTAGAGTACAGAAGAGATCTTGGGGTAAATGTGTGAACAGATGTTTATCTCCTGAGTTATCAGTATAGTCTAATTCTGAACCAATTCGAGCATTTAGATCTCCACATAGTAAAATTTTCCCCAGAGTTTGATATTGATTAATTTCTTCCTGTAAAGTGTAAAATACTTCATCACCATAGTATGGGGAATCTGATGGAGGAATATAAATTCCACAGATAAAAAGGTCTTTATCTAGAATTCCAAAGCTTTTATCCAATTTTAACCAAATGTGATTTTTGCCTTGCTGTACTGGTGATGTAAAAGGGGCAAGGCCATTTTTTATCCATATGACTAAACCTCCAGAATCTCTACCACGATGTATTGAGTTGAGTTTCCAGGAGGGCACTATGATTTCAGAGTAACTTGCAGGACACTGAGTGGACACATCTGATCTACACAATGTTTCTGTTAGAATTAGGATGTCAACATTTGTGATGCTATTTAAAAAATCTGTATTTGTGCTTTTTAATCCAAATGTTTTAGAGCACAAACCCTGAATATTCCAAAAGCTAATATTTAACATTTTTATATGATCGGCGATTAAGTAATACTGCTGTTTTACCTGATTCGAAAGCACTTGTCAGAAGAAGCAGTCGAGCACCAGAAGAGCACAGCAGTTTGTAAGTGTTTTGTCTTGTTTTCTCATTAGATTTCAGCGCAGTTGTTGTTGTTAGGAAACTTTGTTTTGCATACTGTGTTTTATCGTGGTAAACGCATTCTCAAGTCGCGTTTGTTCTCGTGTGTATCGCGGGAATTTTCCAGTTTCGGTTTGCTAAGTAGTAAGGCGTGGTCTGCTGACTTCAATAATGAATAATTAGGCAAGTATAAAACTGGATTGTACACCGCGGCAGCCCTCGTGTGAAGACCGACGAGTGTAAAGACGATCGACTCTACCTTGCGCGACTCCACCGAGCAAGGACACCGACAAGGCCCTTGAGTATTGCTTTCTCCCCTTTCTTTACTTTTTTTTACAACTTGTTCTCATCTACTTGTTTGGTCACTTGTATTCACTGTGTGCTTTCAAATCTCTACTATTACTACTAACACTCAGAAAGCATGCACTGTACGTTGGAGGCAGGCCAATCCTAATAATCTACGGCCTGTCCCTCTGTCCTCTACTACTTTACTCTCTATTCCAATTGGTCTCTGAAACTGCCAGTCTGCTGTAAACAAAGCAGACTTTATTCCTTCTATTGCTACTCATTCCGGTCTTAACCTCATGGCCCTAACTGAGACTTGGATCAAACCTGAGGACACTGCCACTCCTGCAGCCCTCTCCACTAATTTCACTTTTTCCCACACCCCTCGCACAGTTGGGAGGGGTGGATGCACAGGTCTCCTTATTTCAAATGAATGGAAATTTGATCTTCTACCATCTTTTACAGGCAACAGTTCATTTGAATCTCATGCAATTACTATTACCCACCCTGTTAAAATCCACTTTGTAGTTGTGTATCGTCCCCCAGGTCAACTGGGAAACTTCTTGGAGGAGTTGGATGTAGTACTGTCAAACTTTCCTGAGGATGGTACTCCTCTGGTACTGCTCGGTGACTTCAACATCCACCTAGAAAAACCCCAGGCTGCTTACTTCAACACTATTCTAACTTCATTTGACCTCAAACGAGTGTCTACTATGGCTACTCTCAAATCAGGTAACCAACTGGACCTCACCTACACACGCTACTGCTCCACAATAGTTACTCCACTGCACACCTCAGACCACTTTCTTATCACTTCTAACCTCACACTAACTCCTGACACTGCACACACTCCTCCGCAGGTCACCTTTCGCCGTAACCTACGCTTGCACTCTCCCTCTTGCCTATCCTCAGTGGTTTCTTCCGCACTTCCTTCACCCCCTCAGTTTTCAGCACTGGACACAAACAGTGCTTCTGACACTCTTTTCTCCACTCTAACATCTTGCTTAGACAACTTTTGCCCCCTTTCATCCAGACCACCACGCACTACCCCCTTTGCCCCTGGCTGTCCGATGTTCTCCGTGAACATCGCGCTAAACTAAGGGCTGCAGAGAGGAAGTGGCACAAATCAAAAAACTCTACTGTTTTTTAGTGTTTTAGTTTTAGTGCATATCAGTCACTCCTCTCTTCCTTCTCTGCAAATGTCTCCACTGCTAAAACAACATACTACCACAACAAAATTAACAACTTTTCTGACTCTCGCACACTTTTCAAAACTTTCTCTTCTCTTCTCTGTCCTCCTGGTCCTCCCCCTTCATCAGCTCTTACGGCTGATGGCTTTGCAATTTTCTTCACAAATAAAGCAAGAACCATCAGTGACCAGTTCCTCACACCACTAACTAATGATAACTTCATAACAACAAATACACACTCTCTCACCTCCTTCTCTCCTCTCTCAGAGACAGAAGTTTCCAAACTCATCCTTTCCAATCATCCCATTACTTGTCCACTAGATCCTATCCTCACTCACCTCCTTCAGGCCATTTCTTCTTCAGTCATACCTTTGCTTACTCACATTATCAACACCTCTCTTCACACTGGTACATTTCCCACAGCATTTAAGCAGGCTCGGGTAACCCCACTGCTTAAAAAAACCCTCTCTAAATCCAGCACTTTTAGAAAACTACAGACCGGTATCCCTTCTTCCATTCATTGCAAAGACACTTGAGCAAGTTGTGTTCAACCAACTCTCTTTGTTTCTTGCACAGAACAATCTTCTGGACAACAACCAATCTGGCTTCAGAAGCGGCCACTCTACTGAGACTGCCCTACTCTCGGTTACAGAGGCCTTGAGACTGGTAAGAGCGGCTTCCAAATCCTCTGTACTCATCTTGCTGGACCTGTCTGCTGCTTTTGACACAGTTAACCACCAGATCCTCCTGTCCACCCTCAGAAAAATGGGCATCTCAGGAACCGCGCTCCTGTGGTTCGAGTCTTACCTCTCAGATAGGACCTTCAGGGTGTCTTGGAGGGGTGAGGTTTCGAAGTCACAACTTCTTGCTACTGGAGTTCCTCAAGGCTCAGTGCTTGGACCACTTCTCTTCTCCATCTACATGTCGTCATTAGGATCAGTCATTCAGATGCATGGCTTTTCTTATCACTGCTATGCTGATGACACTCAACTCTACTTCTCATTCCAACCAGATGATCCGACGGTAGCTGCTCGCATTGCAGCCTGTCTGGGTGACATTTCTAGCTGGATGAAGGATCATCACCTTCAGCTCAACCTTGCTAAGACAGAACTGCTCATGGTCTCAGCCAACCCATCACTTCACCACAACTTCTCTATACAGCTGGATTCGTCAACCATAACTCCTTCCAGGACAGCCAGGAACCTTGGAGTTGTGATCGATGATCAGTTAAGCTTCACAGACCATATTGCTACAACGGCCCGGTCCTGCAGATTTGCCTTATACAACATTAGGAAGATTAGACCCTTCCTGTCAGAGTAAGCCACACAACTCCTTGTCCAAGCTCTTGTTCTCTCCAGACTGGACTATTGTAATGCTCTTTTGGCGGGCCTTCCCGCTAGTACTATCAAGCCTCTGCAACTGGTCCAGAATGCAGTAGCCAGAGTGGTCTTTAATGAACTGAAAAAATCTCACGTTACCCCTCTCTTCATCAGGTTACACTGGCTACCAATAGCCGCTCGCATCAAATTCAAGGTACTGATGTTTGCCTACAAGACAACAACTAGCGCTTGCACCAATGTATATAAACTCACTAGTTCAAACTTATGCACCCTCCAGAAGCTTGCGCTCTGCAAGTGAACGACGCTTTGTTGTGCCATCCCAAAGAGCTACCAAATCTCTCTCATGGACCTTTTCCTGGACTGTGCCCACCTGGTGGAATGACCTTCCGATCTCAATTCGAAAAGTTTTTTTCGTTAAACAGTCTTTAACCATTTTCAAAAATCATCTACAGACACATCTTTTTCGCCAGTACCTGACCAACTAATATTAACACTTTCCTAATTCTATTTATTTAAAAAAAAATAAATAAATAAATAAAAAATAAAAAACTAGCTACATGTACTGTGCTAGACTAACTGAGACTTGTCATGGCACTTGTATACTGCTGCACTCTCGATGGTCTGATTGCTTCTATTGTTCTCATTTGTACGTCGCTTTGGATAAAAGTGTCGAATGATTAAATGTAAATATGCTGTTTATCAGGAGGGAAAACCCCAAAAAAACTTTTTTATAAATAAAATAAAATAAATATTAAAATAAAACAAAACAAAATAAAATAACTAAGTAATAGTAATAATAGAGCAAGTAAAAAGGTAGTCAAACTGATTAAAATAAATCATTGTGAATAATGACTAAAAATAATAACAATAGTAATATAGTAAAATAACAATAACAACAACAATCGATAATAAAAATAATCACAATGATAATAATTATTGTGTTGCGATCAATCATTGTAGATTTAATTTTTTTGCAGAGAAGGCTTAGCAGTCGTTTAATTTCTCCCACATCACTAATGGAAAGTTCCTGAGCCGCTGCTGCTGAGGGTGTCTGCTGTGATAGTACCTGGGCGTAGCTTGGTTTCTGCTGTGACGGGCCTTCAGTGTACGACTGCCTCTCTTGCTGTCTGTGAGACCATCCTGAAGTCATGGGTTGTCTGTGAAGGTCTTGTGGTGGTCTTGAGTGAGATGAAGGTCCAGATGGCTCAAACGGTTGCATTCTCACATTTCTTTTTGCTCATTTATAGCCGGTTGTTGGGAAGCGTCTAAGGGCAACATCTTTGATAGCTTTGGCAAAAATCCTAACTCCATCCTGATTCAGGTGGAGCCCATTATACAGGTGCCATGGTCTTATAGAGCTGTGATGGACTAAGTGCACGTTGGGCAGACTGGAACAGGAGTGACGGACCTCTGAAGTTTCATGTTGACATTGTGCAAATCCTTAATTTCAGCCTTAAGATTATTGATGGTAAATTCATCTGGGCGGCTCAGGATTAGCTGCTTTAATTCTGACACCTCCATCTCTAGAAGAGCCATTTTCTCAGGAAGACACTGAAGATAAGTGGACATGTGTGGCCTGCTCAGTCATCAGTTCATCAGATTGGACCGGAGATGTGCTGACTGGAGAGTAGGGCAGCAGTTCATTCTCATTCTCATCTTCAGATTCCTCCTCTTTAACACTGCAAGGTGTTTCCTCCTCAACTGTCTGCTTTAAAAGGGGAAATGATTTTTCAAAAGCTTGGAAACTAGCTTCATTCCCTTGAATTAAGACCATTCCACTGTTGTACAGATTAATGGTTTGGAAATGGGAGGAGTGGTCCGCTGATTCAAAAATGCAGATCTGACTTTACAGATTCCCTTCTTCTTAGTGTAGGGGAAATGTTCACTAATTACTCTTTTCCATATGAGGTTCCTCTCTGTATAGAAGATCAAGTTTGTCCTCTTTTCTTGATGTCATATCAACATAAAGGGATTCAGGATGTTCATGTAACAGTGTCTGTTTAAATGCTTTTATTCTGTCTCCTTTAATGTCTGCAGGATAAATGATCTTCATGGCAACCACTGAATGCGTCCGTTATTGACAGTTGAGATTTATATGATACTGGTAATTGTTATTAATAAAAATAATGTATATAATATATTTATGTTATATATAAATCTTCTTAATGCCGTACTGTAATGTCCTGTGTTGATGTAGGCTATATTTGTCTCTTCTTGAGTTTGCGCTGCTGTACCTTACTGATGATTGTTCTCATGTCGCTCCGATCGCTCTCACAGCTGCCGATGCCACTGTAATTCGCAGTTGCGGCTCCTCCAATGACTGAAAGTTATTGCTTTGTTTCTGTACTCTTATATTTCCATAAGCGTTAAACACATGTTTTTTAAGAGCTTTTGCCTCAATTAACAGCAGTACATTATGTGAATTAATAGGAGCTCATATCTAATGCGTCTGTTCAGAATGTTTCTCTTTCTCTCTCTCTCTCTCTCTCTCTCTCTCTCTCTCTCTCTCTCTCTCTCTCTCCGTGTGTGTATGTGTGAATGTGCATCAATTAAAGCAGCACATTAATATATAACGGTGATTAAACTGACTTGGAACTACCTGTGCAGTAAACGGTTATACTGCATCCTGCCAGCCAATCAGAATCCAGTATTCAGACAGACCATGGAATATATATATATATATATATATATATATATATATATATATATATATATATATATATATATATATATAGTCTAATAATAATAATAATAATAATACATTTTATTTGTATTTCATCTTTCATAAAACCTGTGCTTCAGTGTAATATAAAAATAAAACAAATAAATGAAGTTAAAAACAAAAAGAATTGTATAGTCTCACTCTCTATTTGATAAAAAAAAATAAAAAATAAAAAAAATCTGTATTTTGTGAAATATTATTACAGTTTAAAATAAGTTTTCTACTTTAATATATATTAAAATGTAATTTATTCCTGTGATGCAGAGCTGAATTTTCAGCATAATTACTCCTGTCTTCAGTGTCACATGATACTACTTCAGAAATAATTTTAATATGCTCAAGAAATATTTCTTGCGGCTTAATATTGTTGTGTAAGCCATAATGTGTTTTTTTTTCTTCAAGATTATTTGATGAATATTTCAAAAGAACATAATATATTTGAAATCTCTTGTATTATAAATGTCTTTACTCTCACTTTTGATCAATTTGTTGTGTTCTCGCTGAATAAAAGTATTAATTTCTTTTCAGAAAAATAAAATCTCACTGATCTCAAACTTTTGAGTATTTTTTTGTAGTAAAGTTTTACTAAAATAATATTTTGCTTCTTAAATATATTTATATTGTATTAATCGTGTTGATATTTTTACTGGAAAACTAAATAAAAATGCTAATAATTCATTCATTCACTCATTCATTCTTGCAGTGAAATAGTTCCCTAAAAATGCATGGGGTGGATTTCCAGGATGGCAGCTAAAATACGTGAACTGACTTCCCTGAAAAAAAAGGACTTCGTCTGAACCTCATGAGCTCAGCACAAATTGTGTCCTTACCGTCATTATACAAACTGTTCCTCCTGTCAGTCATCTTTTCCTTTCTCCTCCCACAGTGTAGTTGTGATTTTCTGCACAAAGTGGCGTGAAATATCTTAAAAGCAACCCAGTGCACATGCTTGCGCAAAAACGCACAGAGGCGGGCTGCTTTTCACAGTCAGCAGTGCCTAAAAGCAGACAGGAATAAACCAGGCAGCTTTGCATAAACCCCCCCCCCCCCCCCACCCATCCTTCATGTGCTACTAACGCAGTGTTACAAATTAATATCCCAATAGCATTAGGCTACAATGTGCCAACGGCAGAAAGAGAGAAAAGAGGGAGATTTGGGGAAGCGTAAGCACGGATTTGGGAATTTCGCGCACACACACACACACACACACGCACACGCATATACACACACGCATGCACGCACGCACACATGCATATGTATGCTTAGCATTCTTTCACTTGCACCCATAACCAGATGTAGAGCCTGAAGGATGGTGGATAAAAAGAATGGTTCAAGGCACGGACTCAACTTCATCTCAACTTCCTGATCCTCTTCTTTCTTTTCTCTGTTTTTGATGTTTTTAACTGGCTGGTTTAGCAGTTTTATATATATTAGTGCTAATGGGTGGTTTTGGGGCAGATGTTTCAGGCATTACAACAGAAGCACTTCAAGTGTCACAAGATATAGGCTTATAAGGCCAGATATCTGTGGATTGCTTTTGGGTCTTGGATGACATGCATTATTGGAATATGATTTCCATATTTTCCAACCTAAAATGTGATTCAGAGGGGAAAAAAATGCTGCATTTTTTGATGGTGAAGCCTCATAGTTTAATATTTGAAACCAATAAAATTAAGACAGCCATAAATATTAGTATTGAAGTTTTACCGTTTTTGTGTAAAAAATGTTTATAACTGTTTATATTAATTATTAAATAATACTATTTGCAGTACAACAATGTTATACTAATAGTAACACGTTTCTTTATTGATTTGTTTCTGCACTGGATTGTGAGTTATCATTTTTATATATAATAAAAATGATAAAATATGTAATTATTTAATATAATTTAATACTTATTATTATTATTATTATTATTATTATTATTATTATTATTATTATAAATACTACTAAGTATTACTTAATTACTGTCTATATTAATTATTAAATAATATTATAATTATTATAATTATTTTAAAAAAATAATATTTCTTTATTATAATATTTTTTATACATTTTATATAAAAAAACATTTTATAAAAAAATATATATAATTGTTATAAAAATTATATAATAAAAAGTTAAAGCTAAAAAGGTTCCGCTAATCTTAATATCTGATTTAAGCATTTTCAGATGCCTTGTGTTTTTTAACTTTAATTTAATTTTGTTTTGTGTAGTCTGATGTACTGGGTGCAGGAAAACTTTCACCATGAAGCCAATAAACAGATTTTATTTTTCCATAGTGTTAAACAGTCTCCACTTTGTATAATAAAGTATAATGTTGTAATATTTTAGATGTAAATTATATTGTATGATTTATACCAATAGTTGCTAGTCTATATATGGCAAACTGTTATTACTGTTTGGATTGGATTAAATAGAAATAAGAAATGCAATTTACTGAGGATTCATGATTTCCTCCATGTAATCCCACCCACATATTCAACTGAAAATAAATAAATAAATAATAATAATTTAGTTCTTTTAGCTTACAAAAAGGCAGGATACTTTACAGCAGACTCGCTCAGAGCCATATGAGTCAAATTTATGATTGTATTCCCTATGCAATATCATATCTGGTAAACAGCAATTATGATTGCGATGGATTGCAATTGACCCATCAGGATATCTGAGCAAGCCAAACCAACACAATATAAATATTATATATCAAAAGTAATATGACGGATTCTCACAGGAAGCTGAAATACATGCTGAAAGGTAATTCATTTGACACAGTGACTGTTTTCTCTGTAAATAAGCGGCTGCTGTGTCTGGTTTCACACACCTCATCTCATATATGAGGCAGAATTATGGCAGGAATGAACTCCGGGCCTGAAAACAATGCTTGTGTCTGGAAACAGATGGGCCGGTGTCTGTGGAGCAGAATGGTGACGTTACCCGCAGCTGTTTTTGGTCGCAGCTGCCAGACTCAGTGATTAAGGAAAGTGTGCTAAAGAGTTGTTGTAATAATCAGGCTTGGCTCTGCGTGTTGTTTTTAGGGCGACTCTATGAGGACAAATATTCAGCTGGACTTTGGGGACGGTACGGCCGTGTCCTACTCCAACCTAAGCTGGACGCAGGAGGGCATCCGGCACGTGTACCGCAGCGCGGGCATCTTCAGAGTAACAGCACTGGCGGAGAACAGCCTCGGGTTCGACACGTCATCCCTCTACCTGCATGTGACATGTAGGTTTCACACACAACACACACACACACACACACACACACACACACACACACACACAAGCGCCTACTTCAGTGTGTATTTTTAGACTACATGAAGTGAGGACGTTATTTCAGGTGCGTTATAATACATTCTCCAGTTTGCTGAGGTACCAAAAGTTATATATTATAATATTATTGTAATATTTTTTCTTAAGTTTTAGTAAAAATACACTACCAGTCAAAAGTTTTTGAACAGTAAGATTTTTAAAGAATTCTCTTTTTTTTTCATTTCATCCAAAATACAGCCAAAGCAGTAATATTTTGAAATTTTTTTTTTTTTTTGCTTTTTTTACTATTTACAATAACTGCTTTCTACTTGAATATATTTTAAAATGTAATTTATTCGTGTGAATCTAAGCTAAATTTTCAGCATCATTACTCCAGTCTTCAGTGTCACATGATCCTTCAGAAATCATTCTAATATGCTGATTTGCTGTTCAAGAAACATTTTTTTTATTATTATTGTTGTCAATATTTAAAAAAAGTTGGGTGTTCTTTTCAGGATTCTTTGATGAATAGAAAGATCCAAAGATCAGCATTAATCTGAAATAAAAAGCATATGTAACATTATACACTGTACCATTCAAAAGCTTGGAGTCAGTATATATATGTATGTATATATATAAAGAGTTTGGTTCCAAAACGCGATAAACACCATTTTTTTAAAAAATTGAGTTTCCGCCAAAATCAGTATTGTATTTGGTCGGTATTGAAAAGTAAATTTTTAATTTTACGCAAAATGCAATATCTGCCGAGTTATTATGTCATGTTTTCTCTCTTTTTTTCCAAACCGCGACAAATGCCAGTCTCCTTTCTCTGCAGAATGCGATAAATCCGCTCAACCAATCACAGCGCACCATTCCACGCACTCTAGACAGTAATCGCGGTGCTTTGAATACACCCGGCATCCGAGTTTTCCTCATCTACTTTGTACTTTGTGATCAACAAACAAGGGCTCCACGATAAATTGCTTGTGATTGTCATGCGCATCTCGTCAGTAAAGCTGATTCTGTGATTAATAGTAGGCTACCGGTAAATCTCCATCACATCCTTTCAAATGGAGCAGCATTTAATACACAGAGCCGTAGATCACCAACAAGCTACGCAATATCGCGTTCATAATCGCAGATGAATCGCATTCGATTATGAACGCGATATTGAGTAGCTTGTCAGTGTTAGTGTTTTTATTAATGCCATTTATGTTTTTGTTACTACAGCATATAGCACTAGTCAACTAAATGAATGTAACATGGCAAAGATGAATGCACTTTTGGAAGCTGAATGTAAGGGAAATGTCATTTTGGAATTTCTGTGGTCTAATGTGATGTTGTTCATGTTCTTGTTCATGATAAAATTTTCTTTTATTGTTGTAATTAATTTATAGCAAACAAGATGACCCGTTGAATTCATTTTGGGAGCGATGACTAATGAATGTATTTTTAGTCCAGTGCCTGTATATAAGATTATGACCAAGTTCAGAGGCTGTCATATGTGGATCAACTTACTATGTTGTATATTTTCAACAGTTTCAATATGAAAAATATCTTTCATATTGATTCAATGGATTTATTGCATTTTGAAAACAAGAAAAAGGAAAATGTATCATGGATTTATAGCATTTTGGGAAAAAATATATATATATATATATGTATATATATGTATACTAAATGCTAAATGACTAAAAAGTAAAAAGAGAGTAAAGGCAGAAACTCCCCAAAACAAGCAACAATTGGAATCGGCTGCATTAAAGGCTGGGAAAAGTATTTCAAAAGATGAGACCAAGAGTCTGGTGATGTCAAAGGGTCACAGACTCACTGAATAATAGCTTTTAATCTTTTATATCTGCCTTATGTTCAACTGTCCCAATATTTATGCTCACATCAATGAATGGGATGAACTCTAAAAGTGCTGTTCTTTTTATTTGGTAAAACATGTATGTGTTGAAACGGCTAATAATAAAATGTGACATTCTGTAGTTTTGTCTCATATTCATCTTTTAATCATATTTGCAAATGTCTTGACTCCACAGCCAACAGAGCAATTTTGTCTTTTTATTGTTCCAATACTTATGGAGGGGACTGTAATATATATATATATATTAGTTGATATATTTGATATATAGTTGATATATATATTTGAGATATATATATATATATATATATATATATATATATATATAGTAGATTTTGTGTTAAGACACAGTCACGAAAGTCAAGAAACTATTTAAGTAAAAGTGGACTTTTATTACTATTATTATCTGTAAGTGCAATTTATAGATTAAAACCAGGAAAAAAAGACAGAGTAGAAGAAAACAAACTAATTTATATGTTCTCTGAAAATAATTGTAATATTTCTTTTTATTATTATTGTTTTTTGTTAAATATATTTAGATGTTTTAAAAATGAAACAAAAGAAAAATAAAAACAAGAGTAATACTGATTTAAACAAAAATACTAATTAAAAATGCAATAAAAAGTGTTATTTCACTAATTGGCCCAATTATGAACCAGTATCCTACTCTATTTAGATGGCAAAAGAACAACAAATACTAAGAGACCGTCTTGTCTACTATGTTAAAAAATAAATTAAAAAAATAAATATGTAAAATAAAAAGTCTTCTCCGAATTTATACAGAAATATTGGTAGCCACACAGGCAATAAAGTGGCTGGGCACTGGTTAGCAAACTTTGAATAAACATCTCTTAAACACAAACTGAGCACAATACTCTATAGGTGACTTTCATAGTTGCTCTGCCAAAATCTGCATGTGTCCTTCAACTCCACAGGTGTAGTAGACTGCGATGCTTAATTACTGCTTTTAGCTCCACTTTTCACAAACAAACAGGGGATGGGCACTTGTAATCAGATGAGAGCAATTAGGTCCCAATTTTATTTCCTGATGTGCATTAAATACTGAAGCAGAATTATTTAATAAAATAAACATAAAAAAAAGCAAAGAATGGCACCCAGGGAGGAGTAAACAATGCGGAAAGATCTCAGATGAGTGAATAAATGATGAGAGAAATAATAGGATTTATTTATGTATTTGTGCAGACTTATTAGATATGGGTCACAATGGTTGTCCAAATAGTTTATCTAGTGTATTCTTTCTATACTTTTTTTCAGCTTTAACAATTTTACTGCTAATGCTTCATTTATCACATTGTGCTTGAGATGTTAAAGACTGCTAGCCCATTAACACTCTACTGGAAAAGTTGCTTATTCACTGACTTCTTGGTGCCTTTTTTTTTTTTTTTTGAATGTCCCACTGCGAGTGTTGCGTTTTTAAAATGCCGTGCCAAGTTAAAAATACTCAAACTTTTAAAAACAGGTCTCAAGACCCCTGTGTTCTGTTTCCATTCCCTTGCTTTCCATCTAGCTGTGTTTGAACAGCATCCAATCGGGGTCAGGTGAAGCCGAAACCAGCCTAATTATACAAGACAAAATAGTCGACTAGTTATTCATCCCACCGGCTAGTTGATTTTGCGAAAATATTTTGTTTCTGCTCACCCCTTGCGCTGTTTGCTGTTCTTATATTGACTGTGTGTGTGTGTGTGTGTTTCAGGCCCTGTGGAGCATATTCAGCTGCTGGCTCCATATGTGGTCATTAAGAATAAGGAGGTGAACCTGACGGCAGTGGTCTGGCCTTCTCATTTCAGAACGCTTACCTATTTCTGGTGGCTGGGGAACAACACGGAGGTACAACCAGCTCCTAATTACAGATTTTCTGCCTCGCTTTGTTGGGCGAAGGCCTCCGAGACATTTTACGGTAGAAGATAAACAGAACAGGAGCAATGAACCGTTAATAATGTAGTTCTTGTTCTTGTCGTTTTTGTGGTATTTAGATGTGTTCTTTAGTTTATGCTTGTTCGCCCTGAAACATCAATAAAGCTGTTGGCGCTATTCATTTTAAAAGAGTTTTCTTTTTAAGGAAGTCATTGAGTTTACAATTACCAAAAAAGCTATGGATTGAATTTTGATTGTTTTTGTTTTGTAACTACCACGTTTGTGGCACTAGCCCATAATTACGCTGGACAGCAGTATTTCCCACACGTTCAGCACCGAGGGCATGGTCACCGTCACTGTGCAGGTCTCGTCAGGAGACTCTATACTGCAGGACACCAGAAGCATCGCCATACAAGGTGAGTGTTCACATTCAGACAAATATGACAGTATTGATGACAGGTTCTGCACTTTAGATTTCTACTTTTTTCTTTTTTTATCACAAGGTCTCATTAAAAATGTCTTGAAAATGTTCCATCATGCCTTCATCATTTATTTTTGCTATGCTTTTCATGTTTATCTTTTGTTTTACTCCAAAATTTCAATCATATAATACAGAAGTCCATTATATAAAAAAAAAAAAAATTACATTTTTGACAATAATGGAAATAAATAAATAAAAAAGCTACAATAATTATTTTGTGAACATTGTGTATCTTTAAAAATATATATAAAAAAATTAAAATAAAGACCAGCAAAAAAAACAAATAATAATAATAATAAAGTCCAAAAAATAAAGACCAGCAAAATAAACCAACTTGGATACTTGCTAAATACTCACAAAATTAATAAACAAACAAACAAATAAATAAATAAAAATTGAGAATTTTAGAGCATTTACAGTAGCAAGAGTTCGAGCCATTTCCAACACACTAGGTAAATATCATTGGTGGATGGATGGATGGATGGATGGATGGATAGATAGATGGATAGATGGATGTGTGTGTCCGTATGTATTTCTTTTTAATATGGGTTATTTCTAATTTAATCTTGTGTTTTGTATTTATGATCATTTTGTCTAGCTCTGAAATTAGCCTCAACCAGTTTAGATGTCACTTTCATTACCATAATTTTGACAACATAATTCAATTTTACACAATGCTTGATTTGCGATGTAGCAAAAATATGGATGGTTTTCTGACACACACGAACACAATTTTCCTGTGATCCATTCATGACCATTTTTAACAGTGTTATTATGGAGGAAGATGATTAACTAGCGAATAATTTTTGAAGTCCATAGTTCACAATCCAATAGTATATGCTCAATATGACATTAAGTATAGTTAAACAGTCACACTAATGTTATCTGAAGGATGTGTAATGACAAATTGGGAAGGTTTTTTTTTTTTTAATTTATTTAATTTTTTTTTTTTTTGCGATATATGCTACATACATACAGTGCACAGTATAAATGAGTACACCCCCTCTGAATAAATATAAAAAATGTATTTTCTTAATGATCACTAATATAATTCGTGGAAAGATGGCAAAATTGAAATGTATTAAACATATACTTAATAAAAACAACAAAATGTATATGCCAATATTTTCTGTAAGATACAGTGGGGCAAAAAAGTATTTAGTCAGCCACCAATTGTGCAAGTTCTCCCACTTAAAAAGATGAGAGAGGCCTGTAATTTTCATCATAGGTATACCTCAACTATGAGAGACAAAATGAGAAAAAAAAAAATCCAGAAAATCACATTGTAGGATTTTTAAAGAATTTATTTGCAAATTATGGTGGAAAATAACTATTTGGTCAATAACAAAATTTCATCTCAATACTTTGTTATATACCCTTTGTTGGCAATGACAGAGGTCAAACGTTTTCTGTAAGTCTTCATCCAGAAAATCACATTGTAGGATTTTTAAAGAATTTATTTGCAAATTATGGTGGAAAATAACTATTTGGTCAATAACAAAATTTCATCTCAATACTTTGTTATATACCCTTTGTTGGCAATGACAGAGGTCAAACGTTTTCTGTAAGTCTTCACAAGGTTTTCACACACTGTTGCTGGTATTTTGGCCTTTAGAGCAGTAATGTTTTGGGGCTGTCGCTGGGCAACACGGACTTTCAACTCCCTCCAAAGATTTTCGATGGGGTTGAGATCTGGAGACTGGCTAGGCCACTCCAGAACCTTGAAATGCTTCTTACGAAGCCACTCCTTCGTTGCCCGGGCGGTGTGTTTGGGATCATTGTCATGCTGAAAGACCCAGACACGTTTCATCTTCAATGCCCTTGCTGATGGAAGGAGGTTTTCACTCAAAATCTCACGATACATGGCCCCATTCATTCTTTTGTTTACACGGATCAGTCGTCCTGGTCCCTTTGCAGAAAAACAGCCCCAAAGCATGATGTTTCCACCCCCGTGCTTCACAGTAGGTATGGTGTTCTTTGGATGCAACTCAGCATTCTTTCTCCTCCTAACACGACAAGTTGAGTTTTTACCAAAAAGTTCTATTTTGGTTTCATCATTCTCCCAATCCTCTTCTGGATCATCCAAATGCTCTCTAGCAAACTTCAGTCGGGCCCGGACATGTACTGGCTTAAGCAGGGGGACACGTCTGGCACTGCAGGATTTGAGTCCCTGGCGGCGCAGTGTGTTACTGATGGTAGCCTTTGTTACTTTGGTCCCAGCTCTCTGCAGGTCATTCACTAGGTCCCCCCGTGTGGTTCTGGGAGTTTTGCTCACAGTTCTTGTGATCATTTTGACCCCACGGGGTGAGATCTTGCGTGGAGCCCCAGATCGAGGGAGATTATCAGTGGTCTTGTATGTCTTCCATTTTCTAATAATTGCTCCCACAGTTGATTTCTTCACACCAAGCTGCTTACCTATTGCAGATTCAGTCTTCCCAGCCTGGTGCAGGTCTACAATTTTGTTTCTGGTGTCCCTTGACAGCTCTTTGGTCTTGGCCATGGTGGAGTTTGGAGTTGGACTGTTTGAGGTTGTGGACAGGTGTCTTTTATACTGATAACGAGTTCAAACAGATGCCATTAATACAGGTAACGAGTGGAGTACAGAGGAGCCTCTTAAAGAAGAAGTTACAGGTCTGTGAGAGCCAGAAATCTTGCTTGTTTGTAGGTGACCAAATACTTATTTTACCGAGGAATTTACCAATAAATTCTTTAAAAATCCTACAATGTGATTTTCTGGATTTTTTTTTTTCTCATTTTGTCTCTCATAGTTGAAGTATACCTATGATGAAAATTACAGGCCTCTCTCATCTTTTCAAGTGGGAGAACTTGCACAATTGGTGGCTAACTAAATACTTTTTTGCCCCACTGTAAGTAAATTAGCCAATTTTGTTTAAATGAAGGATTGCAGAAATGAGTACACCCTAGATTTAATTCAGCAAATGTATAATATTATAGTACTTAGTATGTCCTCCAGAACTTTAAGTATACTGCTCTGACCCTTCTTGGCACTGAGTGTACAAGTTCATGACAAATTTTCACATCTGTCCTGTTTAACTCCTGGAGGACGACCTCCTTAAATGCTCTGGTCTTTAATGAGGAGTTTTGCTCAGCTCGTCTCTACAGAATCCCCCACAGCTACTCAAGAGCGTTAAGATTGAGTGAAATACATGTCCACTGAAGGATT